>PVKZ01002102.1:0-215561 GCA_004027375.1 Macroglossus sobrinus
TATGGCAGAGGGCAGGCTGGGGGGACAGTGTATGGCAGAGGGCAGGCTGGGGGTCAGTGTGTGGCAGAGGGCAGCCTGGGGGTCAGTGTGTGGCAGAGGGCAGCCTGGGGGACGGTGCGTGGTGCCGGCTGCGGCCGCCCGGCCACGGCAGAGGGCAGCCTGGGGGGACGGTGCGTGGTGCCGGCTGCGGCCGCCCGGCCGGGGCCCTCGCGTGCGCCTGGCAGCAGGAATCAGAGAAGCAGTAACCGGATCTGCGGGGATCCGGCGGCCGCCGGGGGCGGAGGGCGGCGATCGGGTTGCCGCGGCACCGGGCGTTTTCCGCCCGGGGCTCTCGCGCGTCGGGGAAGGGCTGGCGGGACCAGCGGGCTCCTGCAGCGGGTCTGGGGGCCCTGAGGTGGGGGCGAGAAGCAGGGAAGCCGCGAGGCGAGGGGGCCACACTGCAGGGCGCAGGGCCCGCCCCAGCTGCCCCCAGCGGACGCTGGCGGGGACTGGGGTGGTCAGGCCTGGGGGTGGGGGGGCGCTCTCCAGCCCCGAGCCGGCTCCGGCCCCTCGCAGCCCGGGAGTGGCTGAAATCCAAGCCGGGGGAAGACAGGCAGCCGCTGTCCCTAAGCCGGCGCGGCTCTGATCCGCCTCCCTCCCTCCCTCCCTCCGCTGCCCGCGGGCCAGGTAAGAGCCGCCCGGCCGCGGCCACCGGTCAGACGCGGCGTCCGAGGGGCAGCAGGTCCATGACGCCGGCGGGGGCGGGGGGCCGGGCCTCGGGGGGACCTTGGGGGCCGTGAGCACGCAGCGGGGGCCTTCCGGGGCCTCTCGTGGGCTGTCCCCAGGATGCCCACCAACGGCCTGCACCAGGTGCTGAAGATCCAGTTTGGCCTGGTCAACGACACGGGCCGCTACCTGACGGCCGAGAGCTTCGGCTTCAAGGTGAACGCCTCGGCGCCCAGCCTCAAGAGGAAGCAGACGTGGGTGCTGGAGCCCGACCCCGGCCAGGGCGCCGCCGTGCTGCTCCGCAGCAGCCACCTGGGCCGCTACCTGTCGGCGGAGGAGGGCGGGCGCGTGGCGTGCGAGGCGGAGCGGCCGGGCCGCGACTGCCGCTTCCAGGTGCTGCCGCAGCCCGACGGCCGCTGGGCGCTGCGCTCCGAGGCGCACGGCCGCTTCTTCGGCGGCACCGAGGACCGGCTGTCCTGCTTCGCCACCGCCGTCTCCGCGGCCGAGCTGTGGACCGTGCACCTGGCCATCCACCCGCAGGCCCACCTGCTGAGCGTGAGCCGGCGCCGCTACGCGCACCTGTGCCCGCGGGAGGACGAGATGGCGGCCGACAGCGACACGCCCTGGGGCGTGGACGCGCTCGTCACCCTCGTCTTCCAGAACCGGCAGTACTGCCTGCGGGCCTGCGACAGCCGCTACCTGCGCAGCGACGGCCGCCTGGTCTGGGAGCCTGAGGCCCGCGCCCGCTACACGCTCGAGTTCAAGGCGGGCAAGCTGGCCTTCAAGGACTGCGACGGCCGCTACCTGGCGCCCGCGGGGCCGGCGGGCACGCTCAGGGCCGGCCGCAACACGCGGCCCGGCAAGGACGAGCTCTTCGACCTGGAGGAGAGCCCCCCGCAGGTGGTGCTGCTGGCCGCCAACCACCGCTACGTGTCGGTGCGGCAGGGTAAGGCTGGCGCGCTGGGCGGCGCGCGCGCGCGCGAAGATGCGCTCGGTGCACACCCGGCGTACGTGCGCGCGAAGATGCGCGTGGACGCGCTCAGCGTGTGCGTAGACACACTCGGGGGCGCGCCCGGCGTGCGTGTGCGCGAAGACACGCGCGAACGCGCTCGGGGGCGCGCCCGGCGTGCGTGTGCGCGAAGACACGCGTGAACGCGCTCGGGGGCGCGCCCGGCGTGCGCGCGCGCGAAGACGCGTGTGGACGCGCACGGTGCCGGTGGCTGGGCCGTGAGCCACGCAGGGGGACCCCGCTCAGGGCTATTGCTGGCTGTGGGGTCGGAAGGAAGGGAGTCTGTCTTGGGACAGCTGGGAGGCCGCTGAGTGTCGTGTGGGCAGTGGCCCGCTGGGGGGGCAGCAAGGCCCCGGCCTGCTACCCTGAGGGCCACGAGGGCAGGCCCCGCCCACTCCGGGGCTGCCCACACACACCCGTCCCCTGCCCGCACCCCTTCTTCCCTCCCACCACCCCACTTTCTGAACTGTAGAGGAAACTGGGAAGGATGCCAAGGGCATGGCAAAGAGCCAGCAGCGTCAGACTGGGGCAGAGCAGGGGACCCCACACCCCATGCCCGCCCCCAGCAGTGGTGTGGGAAGGGCCTGGGGACCCCCAGTCTGGAGGGCGCAGGGAGCAGATGCCCCTCCAGGGGAAGGCACCGTGTCCACCTGCTAAGTTCGGCCGGGTCCCCCGCCTCCTGCAGCACTGGCCGCTGGCCTCGTGATTGGCGGGCCCTTCCACACGCAGTCACACGCCTGTGGGGTGAACACCGGTAACCCCTGCTCCCCCTCAAGGAAGCTGAGGCCCTGGAGTGGCCCGAGCTGTGAGGGGCCGGCCCCAGCCTCAGGCCACCTGCCCCTGACTCGGGCTCCTGGCCCTGTCCTTCCTTCCCCGGGGCCAGAGCTGGACGGATTCTGGTCCTGACCCTCAGCTGTCACCCCACCCCTGCTCGGCCAGCTAAACACAGGGAGTTTGTGCGGGAACCCCACCACTCGCCGTGGAAGCAGAGACTCAGTTTATGGGAAGGTCCTGGGGAGGCTGCGGCGCCTGTCTGCTGCCCCCTCCCCTGGACGCAGGTGCGCCCTCTGTCCCCGGTCCAGGCACCACAGGCAAAGCCAGGTGGCCTTGTCTCCCCTAGGACTCCTGGGAAACTACACATGTGTGAGTGGGAGGCTGGAAGGGGACAGGGCCAGCCCTTGCCCAGTGCCCAGGAGTGGACCCCAGGCCTTGCCGTGTCCTAGGCCATGGCAGTGGGAAGGACAGGGACCCCACACAGCAGGTCGGGGGGAGTTATAAATAGGCTGGTGTCAGGGCTGGGCTGAGAGCGGGAGCAAGTGGATTATGTGCTGAGCAACGGAGCCGGGGGATTTGCTGGCACGGAAGGCGGCTCTGGGCCGGGAGGAGCCGGGCCACGGGCTTCAGGGAGCAGGGTGTGGGGGTCTGCGTGCTCAACGGGGACACAGCTCCCCCTCCCTCTGAGAGAGGCCTTCCAAATCTCCTCAGGTTCTGGGTGGGAGCCCCTCTGGCTCAGGGCTGCCCCAAGAGCATGCCCCCCCCACCCCTCTGCTGCCCACCCACCCAGGGAGAGGCGTGAGGGGCTTCCCATCTCCTCCCTCCAGGGGTCAATGTCTCAGCCAACCAAGACGAGGAACTGGATCACGAGACCTTCCTGATGCAAATCGACCGTGACACAAAAAAGTGCACCTTCTACTCCAGCACCGGGGGCTACTGGAGCCTGGTCACCCATGGGGGCATCCAGGCCACGGCCACGCAAGTGTGAGTGCAGCAGCCACGTCCACCTCCACCCAGGTCACCACTGCCCCACCTCCCCCTCCCCCGCACCATCGCCTCCACCTGCTCCTCCAGCTGCTCCTCCAGCTGCTCCTCCAGCTGCTCCTCCAGCTGCTCCTCCAGCTGCTCCTCCACCTGCTCCTCCAGCTGCTCCTCCACCTGCACCAGGAGGAAGTGCAGCAGCCCAGCCAGGGACCAACCCCCACTGGGGTGGAGAACAGCTCTTAATAATGGCGGGTGTCTCTGATCCTGAGCCCCCGTGTCCTGCTGCTCTGAAGGGACCTTGCCCTGCCCCCTGCAGCTCTGCCAACACCATGTTTGAGATGGAGTGGCGTGGCCGGCGGGTGGCCCTCAAGGCCAGCAACGGGCGCTACGTGTGCATGAAGAAGAATGGGCAGCTGGCGGCCATCAGCGACTTCGTGGGTGAGCACTCCCCCCCCCCCGGGGGAATAGCTGTGTCCCTGGAGAGGTGGTGCTTGTTGGTCAGGACCAGGGCCGTTGAGGCCGGCGAGCAGTTAGGCCACAGGGAGCCCTGACATCCACTGCGCCTTCGCCTGGCTCAGCGGTCGCAGGCCCCTGGCCGGTGTCACGTAAGACACTGGCACATCTGGGCCCACAAAGCCACAAGTCCGAGTCCCGGCAGCCCCCGTGTCGCCCCAGGCCCCCCGGCGGCCTGGACAGAGCAGGCTGTCCCCGCAGGCCAGGACGAGGAGTTCGTCCTCAAGCTCATCAACCGGCCCATCCTGGTGCTGCGCGGCCTGGACGGCTTCGTGTGCCAGCGGCGCGGCTCCAACCAGCTGGACACCAACCGCTCGGTCTACGACGTCTTCCACCTGAGCTTCAGCGACGGTGCCTACCAGATCCGAGGTGCGGGCGCGCGGCGCGGGCCGGGAGCGCGCGGGGCCGAGGGAGTGAGGCGGGGTCGTGCCGAGGGGGTGCGGCGCGGGCACGGAGCGCGTGGGGTGCAGCGCGGGTCGGTGGGGTGCGGCGCGGCGCGGGGACAGGGAGTGGGGGGAGGGTGCGGCGCGGGCCGGAGCCGCGCCCCCGCCCCCGCCGACGCCCCTCGCCCCGCAGGCCGCGGCGGCGGGTTCTGGCACACCGGCAGCCACGGCAGCGTGTGCAGCGACGGCGAGCGCGCCGAGGACTTCCTGTTCGAGTTCCGCGAGCGCGGCCGCCTGGCCATCCGCGCGCGCAGCGGCAAGTACCTGCGCGGCGGCGCCTCGGGGCTGCTGCGCGCGGACGCGGACGCGCCGGCCGGCGCGGCGCTCTGGGAGTACTGAGCGCGCAGCCCCTCGTCCCCATTAAACCGTGTCTGTGTCGCAGCGCCTGGCGGGCTCGGTGGCGCCGCTCGGGGGGCGCGGGGTTCTGCAGCGGGGGCGCGCGCAGGCTCGGCTCCGCGGGTCGGGGGTGCGGGCCTCGTGGCGCGGGGCCCAGGATGCCCCGCGGTTCCTGCGCGCCAAAGCCAGGGTCCGGGGCTTGTCTGGGAGGATCCCACAGATGAACGGCCCACCCCCTCCCGCACGACCACAGTCCTGCCCCCCACCAGACCCCTTCTCCACCCAGCTGGTGGTGTCTGGGTGGGGAGCTCGGAGGCCCTGCAAGGCAGGCCACTTGGAGCTCTCTGGGGTCGGCGTGCCTCCATGGAGCGTCACTGCTCCCGTCAGGGCCAGGTCTCAGGAGCTCCCCCAAGCACTCCACGGAGGAGCGACCCCCACCCTCCCACACAGGGCTGTGGATGGCCACCCACAGAGAGAGGGGCCTTCTCCGCTTTCACACCTGCCTCACTGCCACCCAGCACCACCCAGCCCAGGAAGGCCCTCAGGCCACGCCCCCAGCCAGGAGGGCTCTCAGGCCACACCCCCAGCCCAGGAGGGCTCTCAGGCCACACCCCCACCAACTCGTGCACACAGACCCTTCCTTGCCTTGTCCCAAGCAGACGCAGCACCCTGTGACCAGGGCGGTTGACAGGAGAAGGCCCACATTTCACCCTTGTGTCTGTCTCCCCACACCAGCCTGCACCCGGAACCCCCAAGCCCACAAGGGCCCCACCCGGTCTAACGTCTCTTAGATGGGCTGGGTGACCTGGGCCCTCCGAGCTGGGGGTGGGGTGGAAGTCATGCCCCCAGGGAGTAGTCAGGACCCTGAAAATGGGTGATGGGGGGCGTGGGTGGGAGACGGCCTGAGCAGAGGTGTGGAACCGAGGGTGAGACCCTTCCAGTAGTCCCGCCAGCAGCCTGAGGGGTCAGTGGGGATGGGGCACTTTGATAAAGGAGGGCGGGGGGTGCAGAGTGGGTTTCGGGGAGACCAGAAGGCACGGCTGGGCTGGAGAGGAGAGCTAGGGGTGGAGGGGCATCCTGGGGGCAGGGATGCTGCTAGGACAGCCTCCCTGCAGCCGCTGTCCAGGGCCCCCGGGTCCGCTCCTGGCCTCACTGCCCTCCCCACATCCTAGGGACAAATAAGGGTCGGGGGTTGTGTGGGCCAGCACGTGAGGCAGGCGCAGGGTAACCCTGCAAGGCACAGACGGTGGGACCCAGCAGGCGTGGAGGGGACGGGAGGCTGCTCTGAGCTGCAGCCTGTGCTGCCCCCTGGCGGCATCTGGGCTGGATGAGTCCGGGACCCACCTGCCAGGGCGCCCTCCGCCTGCAAGAAGGCAGCATCAGGCGGGGGACCCGTGTGCCACTGCCCGGGGTTCCCGACCCCACAGGGCATCTGGGGCTCTCCCCTCCGCTGACCTCAGGCCGTGCGCTTGGTCTGGCACTTGGTGCCCAAACAGCCGGGGGCAGCCAAGGGAGCCAGGGCAGGGAACTGCGCCTGGGGTCCTCTGGAGGGGCCAGCTGGGACGGCAGGAAGGACAGACTGGCACCCTGGGGTTCGGAACAAAGGCTGGAACTGGGTGGAGGGACACGCTGTGGCTGCCCCAGCGGATTGGGGCTGTGTATGGGGGATGTCACCGTGGTGGCCAGCCTGGGGCCTCACACAGTGGGGGTCTGCTGGTATTTAGTGTGACTGCCACTCCGTGGCCAAGGGTGTGCTGGGAGAGGGCACATCCGTGATCCAGGTGGCTCCCTGAGCAGCTGACTGTGGACTGTCACCTTTCCCCGGCCACAAGGCGCTTCCCTGACTGGTCAGGTCTGTGTTCACCCAGGTCACTGTGTCACAGCGGGGTTGAGGTGTGTCACCTTGCAGCTCGTGTCCTACTTGTCCTGTTTGGTGTCTGCCCGCCTCTCCTGCCTCCTCCCAGATCCACCACATCCCCCGCCACCCCTTCCCGTGTCATCTCCACTTAAATTTTCAGACTATGTGTCATTTTCCTCCTTTTCTGGAGATGACGAGTGTCCTTAGCCTGTGCCCGTCGGCCGAGTCTGGCACGTGCCATTGCGCAGGCAGGACGGGCCATCCTTCCACTGCTCCTGCAGGCCCCCCAGGCCAGTGCCGACACCCCAAGAGGGTTTTCCGTGAGAACCACCAGCACAGGTGACAGGCTGGCTAGGAGAGCTCTTTGCTCTGGAGCCATCACTGGCTGTGCTGGGAGCTACATGGTGGGAACCAGGGATGGCCAAGCAACCCCCAGTTTCTTGGGGTGCTGCTCCCTCCACCCCCCACACTGGTGGGTGGCACGGCAGGCGGGCAGATGGCAGCCCCCATCTCCCCTGCCCCGCGGGCATCTGGCTAGGGTCTGGGTAGCTGACCCTGCTGGCGATCAAAGGCGCAGATCTGTCAGCTCTGGGCTCTGGGCAGCTGGTGAGCGGGGGGCGTGGGGGCAGGGTCTGGACGCGTCACCCTTCTCCATGGCAGGTAGACACGGGCCTTCCAAGTGCTGCCCTCTGCCACTCACAGAGGGACAGACTGTTCCAGGGTCCTTGTGGACTGGCCTGGCCACTCTGTCCTCCCCCATGGCACTCGGGTGATGGAAGGGTGACCCTTAGGAATAGCATGGGACGGCGCTGCCGAGAGGGCACAGGCCCCTCCCAGGCCCAGCTGGGCCACGGCCTCCCTCTGGGCTGCGTGAGGACCACTGGGGCCAGCAGAAGCTGGAGGTGAGCCGTCTGCTCGCCCTGAAGGAGGTCGCTGTCATGCCTGCGCCCGGCACACACTGAGGCAGGCCCCGGGCTGGCTGGGCCCTGCCCGTCCTCCCTCCCTCCCAGACCCCGCCTCAGAGAACCGGGCTGGCCCTGCCTCCTGCATGGAGGGTGACGAGGTGCCCTTAGTCCCCCCAAGAGTGACTGTGACCGGAACGGCCAGATGGGAGCTACAGGAACTTCACCCCCGTGCTCGGGTACCCCACCCCCCCGCCCCGGGGCCCTGAGGAGGGCCGTGCAGGAGCTGCCCTTGTGGCAAGCCGCAGGGCTGGGCAGGCCCAGGACGCGGGGCCGGGCTGCCCCCGGGGGGGAGGGTGACAAAACCAGCAGAGGCGGTGGCAGCTCGACAGGACGGTCAGTTGTTGTGGCAGCAGGACCCTCACAGCACCCACCAAGCGCATGTGACACCCACAAGAGCCGCTTCCCCAAACCCTGCCGACGGCAGCCCGAGGGGCCCTGACCACGGGCCACACCAGGAGCACCCGGAGAGCAGCCCCCGAGGCGTTGTGGTCGCAGGGAGCAACCTCCCGCCTGGCGACCCCCGGTGGGAAGAGGCCTCGTCACCCAGGAGGGGGTGGTGGGGCTGGTGTCTCCAGGGCCAGTGACAGCCACGTGCAAATCCACCCGAGTCCCGGCCCTGAGCTGTCCCCCCATGGTCCCCACGGGCCGCTGGGCAGCACCGTCCCTGCTCGGGGTCTGGACCGTGTCCGGAGCCGGGCTTCTGAGCAAAGTGGATACCACGAATCTGACTGGAAGGCTCGGGCGAGGGGCAGCCTGGCAGCGGCAGGCGCACTGCGGAGGCCGTGGGCAGCTGTCCGAGGAGGGCTGAGCATGACGGGTGTTGGCCAGGCACAGGATGGGCACAGGGGCGGTGCCCGGCACCAACGGGGCTACCCTGGAGTGACGTGCTTTCCCGTCCGCTTCCCCTGAGCAGACCCACCCTGAGCGCACCCTGCGCCCCACACCCTGCTGTGCGATGGCTGGGGTCACCCCTCACCTCCCACAGCTGCCATCAGCCGCCACCTGCCTCCCAGCTCAGGAGCTGGTTAGCACCTTTCGTGCCCCAGGGTCCCCTTCACAGAACCACGAAGGTGCGGTGCCGACGGAGGCGGGCACCCCGGGGTCACAGCAGCGGGGTCACAGCAGCGGGAGGCTGGGGCTGCGAAGCCGCCCGTACGCCTGCAGGAGCCTCTCGGCGGCGGCGCGGGAGTGGGCCTCGTCCTCCGTGCTCAGCCGGTCGCGCAGGGCCTGCACCTCCCGCAGCAGGGTCTGAAGGTGGGGGCGAGTGGCCACGGTCAGCCCCCCGCCACCAGGCACGCCACCAGGCCCCTCTGGGGGACACTCATCATGCACAGATCCTACTGAGACCTGGCAGGCAGTCCAGGAAACACTCGTCTCTGGCCTTAAAGCACGGGACGCCCCGCCTGGCCGCCAAGGGCCCCCAGACATGAGAGGGGCCAGAGACAGCGGGCCAGGGGCAGTCTGCGCCGCCTGGGCGGGTGGGGCTGGGGGAGGCCGGGGGATGGGACCCTGAGGGGCCTCACCTCGTGGCTGGCCTGGATCTGGTGGAGACTCTGAGAGCAAAGGTCAGGCGGGCTGGAGCCCTGGGCGGCCTGCTCGGTCACCATCCTCTGTGGGAACGACAGGCTAGAGGGGCCCCTTCCCGGCCCCATCTCTTCCCAGGCCCTCGGGCGCACACCACCGGGCGCCCCCCGCCTGCGCCCGTGCCAGGTGGCAGAGGGCCCGGGCTGCATGGGGGGCTGGCCACCAGCTCCCACTTTCTAGGCAAAGACATGGAGACCCACACGAGCCCACACCTCGTCCCGGGACCTGAGCCCGGGTGCCCCTGACCCCAGGGCACGGCCTCTCCGATGGCCTCTGCCCAGCCACACGAGTGTGGAAACCGCTTGACGACCGTGGTGGCTGGAAGGTGGGGACGTCTCCCTTTTGCCCGTCGGCCGTGAGCGCTCCGGGCGCCTGCCGGGTGCGTGAGCAACACCCACTGCAACTCGCCTGCAGCCCCCACACCCGGAGCCACAGACCCCCGAGGTCCTGCCCTCCCGCCCTGTGCAGATGCCGCCAGCGGCCCGTGCTGGGGGACACACCTGCACACGTCTCATGACAGCATGGTGGAGCCCACACGTGCTGGCCAGGGAGGGGCTCTCCATCTGGATCTCCACGACCGAGATAGGCCCCGCCGGGCACAGGTCGGTCACAGCCACCTACAACACCGAGGAGACGCATGCCACCCACGCCCCAGCTCCCTGTCCCAGGCTGCCCCCTACGCCGTCACGGGCAGAGCCCAGCGCCAACGGGCGCCCGCCCTGGTCTCCCCGCCCAGTGCCAACCCCACCTGGAAAAGCAGCCGGCTGCCCAGCCGCAAACCCGCCCGCTCGTCCAGGGGCCGCCGACCCGCGGCGCCCACCCCAGCAGTGCTCGGGGCCAGCGCCCAGCGTGCACAGCGTGGGGCGTGCGGTCCTCACGGGGAGCTGCGCGGCGGCCCCAGCACAGCCGTGCCTCAGGATGGGCGTGTGACCGAACCCTCTGGAGCCGCCCAGACAGCGCTGGCTCGGGGATCCCCCTCAGAACCGCCGCGTCGAGCTGGTCTCCCTGCAGACGGGACGGCCGACCCCTCACCTCGTGCACCGCGAGGCGGACGTCGGCGCCATCGGGGGCCACTCCCTGGACAGAGGACAGCGCTCGAGCCCTCACGACATCGACGACGGCGTTCTTGGCGAGGAGCCACTGCAGCGTGGCACAGCACAGGGTCGCGCCTGCGGGAAGAGGGGTGGCCCTGAGCCTGGGCCGGTCCTGGGAGCAAGTGCCCCACACCCGCAGGCCTCCGGGCCCCGAGGCCAGAGAGAAGCCAGCCAGCGCCGCCCACCTGAGTAGCCGTCCCCCAGGGCAGCTCGGAGCAGCTCCGCGGACACCCTGACGGCAGCGGCCGGCGGGGGCTGGTACTGGGCCCGCAGGGGCGCGGGGCCCGCCGGCTCACCGCCCGGCCTGCACTGCGCCGCCAGGAAGGTGTGCACGGGGTCGCCAGTGGGGCCGGGCGGGCCGGGGCCGGGCGTGCAGGGCGGGCCGGGCGAGGCCAGGCCGGGGAAGCGCAGCGCCTGCAGCAGGTCCACCGCGTGCTCGCCCAGGGGCAGGCAGACGCCCGCCTGCTCGGGCGGCACGTCGGAGGCACCCCCATCCGAGGAGGGAGCCCCGAAAGAGCCCGAGGGGGCCGGGGCCCCACCCACGGCCTCCCTGAGGCTGTAGAAGAGCACGCAGGACACGGTCACGGGCAGGTCGAGCACGCCGTCCTCACTGGGGCCCAGCGGCAGTGTCACCTCCTGCCGAGCCCCGGGGCCGAGCTGGCCCACAGGGAGGGTGTAGGTCACGGCCGAGCCCGCCGAGTCCAGGCCTGAGGCGCAGTGGCTGGGCAGCAGCTGCACGCACAAGGCCCAGCCCGGGCCCAGGCCGAAGGCGCTGCGGTTCTCCAGCAGGCAGGAGGCGGTCAGCACATCCCGCAGCCCCAGGTGGCTCCAGGCGGCAGTGACGGTGCACGAGACGGGCCGCGGGCCCTCCTGGCTGGACAGCAGGGTGCAGCTCACGTGCATGGCCTCGTTGAGGCGCGTGAGGGCCCCGTTCCGCTGGTCGACCGCCTTCTTCAGAGAGGACACTCTGGGAAGAGCGGGTACGGCCTCCAGTGAGGAGCAGGGAGCCACGCCCCTCCCCCCGGGGTTAGAAGGGACTCCATCTGTGCTCCCCCAGGAGCCCCAAACAAGGAGGAAGCCCCCTCAGGGGCTCTTGGTCAGCCCTGCTGCTCCAGCCTGTCCCCGCCCCACCCCGGGTGGCAGGAGGGATGGGATGGGGCTGGGGCTGGGGCAGCGGTGGGGTGGGTGGGACCTGCGACCCCCACCAGGACACAGGAGCCAGGCGGCACCTGTGCTAGGGATGGCCTCCCAGCTGTGCTCCCTGTCCCTTTGCTCCCCTGCAGCGAATGTGACAGCCCAGAGGGTGGCACCACAGCAACGACCCCGACGCCACTGGGGGCTGTGGGAGGGCAGGCAGGGGCTGAAGGGCCCGCTGTCTCCACGTGGGTCTGGGGAAGGGCTGCCAGGCCCTTGGAGGGAGCAGGCTCCGAGGGGGGTCCCCAAGGGAGAGCCGAGGAGACTGACAAGCCCACCAGTCAGGGTGGGAGCAGGCTGAGGGGACGGCGTGTCTTCTGAGGTCGCCAGCCTTTCGTGCAGCCCTTTGCCAGGCGGTCCGATGTCCAGGGCGGCCCCTGGGGGCCACAGGCAAAGCAGCGGGCCTGGCCGGTCCCAAAGCCGCCACGCGGGGCTCGGCCGCCCGAGGGTGCAGCCCGCGCCTCACCTCTCGGAGATGGAGCCGATGGCGCTGAGCAGCTCCTTCACCTTCCGGCCAGTGCCCGCCGCCGTCCCTGCCACGGGGCGAGACGCCTCACAGTGCGCGTCCAGGCTGCAGGTCATCAGGCGGCCTCTGGAGGACAGGGCCAGGAGCTTGGTGCCACCTGAGACGGGAGAGGCGGGACCCGGTCACCCGGCGGGCGGAGCGAGCTGCTGGACACGCGCGGGGGCCAGACGCAACAGGGACGGGAGCGCCGCGGGGGTGGCACCAGGGTGGCACGCTGCAGACGGGACTGAAAGGGGCCCGGCGAGGGCTGTGAGAGTCGCCGTGTCACCCAGGTCGGGGCCGAGCCGCTTGGGTTTCCTGAGCGCAACGAGGGCCGTGCGGGCCCCTCGCCCCCCGGGCACCTGCCGCCCTTGGCGCGGCACCCCCCGGCACCCAGGACCTCCTGCAGTGGCGGGGGTCTTGCCCTTCAGAGCTTTTCTGCCACACTGAGAACTGTCCACAGCAGGCCTTGCAGCGACCCACGGGCAGACTGCCACCGTGACAGGAACAGGCCCAGGGGGCGGGTGGCCCCACACTCAGCTCCGGCTCCCACAGTGTGGCGCAGGGTGGGCCAGGGGGGTGGCAGGCCACGTGGTGAGTGGAGAGGCGTTTTCTGGCCTCCAGCAGGAAGGTGGTGAGGGCTTGCCCTGAAGCACCCTGAACCTCCCCTGAACCACCCGCGACCTCAGCCCTGTCGCAGAGAGAGGCACCTGGGGTCACCAGGTGCGGACCCCATCCAGGCAGAGCGGCACACCGGCCCCCACCCACACAGCACACAGGGCAGCGTCCCTGACCCCAGGCATGGACTGTCAGCCACGGGGCCAGGCCAGGCCAGGCGTGGCCTGCCCGTCAGCCTCGCAGGAGACAGGGCTGACCGGAGAAGATGCCCAGAGCATGGGGGGTTCCAAGCACCCCAAGGCTTCGGTTTTGCACGTTCAACAGCGGCTCGTACCTTCAGGCACCATAGGTGACACAGACAGAGCGAGGACACTGCAGACCCTCAAGCTGGCTGGACAGGGCGCAGAGGGCAGGCCGCCCGGAGCCGCGCTGGGCTGCGCGGGGTCCCAGGGGGCGCCTGTCCCAGCCAGGTCCACCACGCAGAGGCTGGAGGGGGTGCTGTGGTACACCCAGCCGTCCCCGCCGCAGGCTGCACACAGCACGGGCCCCGGCAGGCAGAACTCCCGCAGTGCGAGCTCCAGGCTCCCGGCCTCGTCCCGCCTGGCCTTGATGGCCAGCGTCCGGCCGTGGTGGCCAAGCGCCACCAGGCAGTCGGAGTACGTGTCCTCCATGTCCTCGGCCAGCGGCTCTGTCCTCAAGGCCCCGACGAAGATGATGGGCTCCTCCAGGTGATGCAGGACCTTGACAGCAGCCTTCGGGTCACCGGGGGCCGACCCAGAGGCGCCCAGGGTCTTCAGGACTACGCAGCAGAGCTGGCCGCTGGGGAGCCCCACCAGCAGCACGGGCGACTCCAGGAGGGCGGCGTCAGCTCCAAAGAGCAGCCCACAGAGGCTCCCCTCCAGCGTGAAGCCCCCGGTTCCGCGAGGGTGGCCATGCGGGACCCTGGCGCCTGGTGGCCACACACAGCACAGCACCGGGAGAAAGAGAGGGGCTTTGGGCTCCCCAGGCCTCCCAGCCAGCGGGGTGCAGGTGGACACGTCCACCTCGCCAATCAGGTCTCTGGGCCTGGGGTCCTCTCCTGGACAGGCGCACCTGAACAGCTGTACCTTCCAGTGGGCGGAGCCTTGCGCGAGCGTGATGAGCATGGTATCCAGCACAGTGAAAGCGCACAGTGTGGCATCAGGGAGGACACAGGCGTCTGGCTCCACAGGGATCACAAGGAAAGGGGGTTCACTATCCTCATCGTCATCGTCCACCTCATCATCATCGTCCTCATCATCCTCATTGTCCCCATCGTCCTCAACATCCCCATCATTCCCATCATTCCCATCATTCTGGGTCGGAGACCTTTGAGAACACAGGGGACTGTCGGTCACGATATCTACACACCGTCTTCGCGACAACCTACCACCCAGTACACTGGCTCTGGTCTTCACAGGACGTCACCTTGGTGACCATCACGGCCCTTCAGCAGGAACTGGGTGACCAGCCACACCGTCTCATGGGCTGCTCTGCTTGGCACTGGTCACCCAGGGACACACACAGAATGAGCCTTCCATAAACAGTGTTCAGATGGAACCCCACTCGGGTAGAACCGCCAGACCCCGAGGTGTCATCTCTGAATGGGACCCGCTGCCCTTCTGTTCCTGGCCAGGGTGAGCAGGCGCTGTGTCCGGGCTCCGCACTGGTGCCCCAAAGGGCCTGGCTCCTCGAAATGGTCTCCTCTATCCAGGGACTCAGGGACCAAAGACCCACCTCAAAGGTGTGTCAGGCCAGAGGGGGCCCTGCTCCTGGCTCAGGCTGGGCAGCCTGCACCCCGTTTACCCAGGGCTGTCTGCCAGCAGCAACCTGTCAGAGAACAGGTGCTAAAGACGAGGGCACTCACGACTTCTGAGCTGGCTCTGAGCCCACGAAGCCCGTGGGCGGGGACTGGTGAGGGCTCACTCTGAACTCAGTCCCCGGGCAAGCGGGTCATACAGTGTTGGAGGGAGCAGGGCCGGCCCTTGAGGCCCGCCCCAAGCGGTACCGCCCAGCAAACGCGCCTCACCTCCTCGGCTGGTCCAAAGACAAGCAATAGATGCCCCTCTGGGCGCACAGGACGTAGAGCGCCCTGTGCAGGGCCAGGACCTCCAGGTGCCACACCTGACCGGGAAGCGTGTACACCGCCTGGACGTCGGGGAGACAGAACGCGCACGGACTCGTGCCTTCCCAACAAACTCCTCCAACGCGCCGGCCCCCCGGGACGATCCGCAGCCCCGGCCCTCCGCACGCGGCCCCGCCCGGCGCAGCCCCTGGGGACCGGCCCCGGCGCTCACGGTCAGCAGGCTCCGCTCCTGGTCGTACACGTGGACCCGCTCCTTCCCGGTGGACAGGAAGATCTCCGCCCCGTGGCACAGCACGCGGGGCCTGCCCGCCCCCAGGCCCCCGAGTGGGCGGCAGAAGTCCGCCAAGTAGTCCACGCGCGGCGTGAGGCTGACCATGGTGCGGGTCCGCTGCGCGAGAAGCGCGGGACTGGCCGCCCCGCCTCCTGGGGGCGGAGCGCGAGCGGGCGGGGGCGCCGTACGGCCGCGCACGTCGTGGCGCGGCCTCGCCGTAAAGCTGTGCGGCTGGGGCGGGCCTGGGCGGCCCGGATCCCGGTGGGGGCGGGGCCTGGGCGGGGCGGGGCCAGGGTAGGGGCGGGGCTGGAGCCCGGCCGCCCTAAAGGTAGTGGGCAGAGCGGTTTATCAAAGGGCCAGCGTGTTTAAGGCCAAACGCGGGAAGCTCAATGGTTTGCCCTCTCGTCTGTCCTCCGTGCGGTCCGAGGCGACTTCCCGGAAGTGCCGTGCGGCTGGGCAACATTTCCCATGCCCGACCTGGGCCCTCGGGTCTCCCTGGGTCCGGCACCAAATCCCGCTCTCCTCGTGCGCCGAGAGCTGGGCCGGATCCAGACCCGGGCCAGCAGCTGGCAGGCTCCCCCCAGGGCGGGGGCGGGGGCCTTGGGTCGGCAGGATTTGAAGCATCCGCCACTAAAGTGATTTTCTAGGGTTTGGGGAGCAGCCGGATGCTGGGGAGGAGTCCAGGAGTGGGTGGGCAGTGTCAGCATTTGCCGCTTCCACAGCTGGGGGCTAGCTATGGGCAAGCATGGACAGAAGTGTCCCCTCCCTCCATGCCTGAACAGCTGACCTGTCCGTGGGTGTGGGGGTTTGAATGGACAGTGGGGGTAACCCAGAGGAACACAGAGGAAATGATGGGCAGTCGGCCTGAGGGCGAGGGCAAAGCCAGGGGGAGACACCGCTCCACCCTCACTGGGCTGTCTCCCCTCTCCAGGCCTTGGGAGAGGTGCCCACCAGAGGGACCATGAGCTCTCCTCTAGACGAGAAACTATGAGAGCCCCAGCACCCCTGAAAGGCGCCTGCAGATGGCGGGGTCAGCTACACTCCTTTACAAGCCCATGGGACAATCCGCAAGGCCAGGCATCCATGAGTGAGAGGCATGCGGGCGCGTGGCCAGGCATGGCGTGTCGAAGGGGCCCAGCTACCCCACGTTTCTGGCATCACGGAGGCTGCTGTGCACGCCGCAACAAAGAACCAGCACAGCATCCCAACCTCCCTCCCTGCGGAGGTGGGCATTCACCAGGCAGGGCGGCAGGATCCCGTCCCTGGGTGCCGGGATGGACGCCACTGAGTGTGCTGTTTGCAGCCGTGCTCCCAGGTCTGTGGGCAGGAAACGCTGTCCTGGACGGGGACAGAGGGCCACGGGGCACGAGACCAGCTCCCACAAGACCAGCTCCCACGTGGCCTTCGGAATTAGGAAGTGAGGACGTGTTGCTTTCCAGTTTCACTGACGCCCCCTCCCCCGCTGCGGGCACAGGTGTTCTGAGCTAGACCAGCCCTGTGAAGCCCACGTCCCAGTCCTCCCAGCTGTTCCAGTACGGAGGGCCCTGGTAAGTGGGTCACTCCTCTGTCCCACTCCTCTCTGCTCGGAGGCTGGAAGGCCCCAGGCTCTAAGCCCATGTAGCCCACACCTGGTGATACGGATTTATGAACGTCACCAGCCTGACACAATGGGCTCTCAGGCTCTGATCTGGAGGCTGCAGGCCGGCTCACATGGCTAAGGGGTGCCACCAAGGGGGCCTCCGCCTGACTGTGCAAGATGAAGGCTGCCAACGGCCAGTGGTCTCTGTACCAGACCGCAAGGCAGTGTCATCTCCCGAAGGTCAAATGACACCACCAGACAGGGGAGAAAGCACGGTGGGTGCAGGGAGGCTGCGGGCCGAGCCGGCACTTCTCTCACAGGCAGCACAAACATCCAAGTCACCTCAGGGGCAGGACTGGAGGTGGGCGCCCGCCACAGGGCCCCCAGACATCAGTGGGTGTTTTGTGTACCTGTTCAGGAAGCAGTGAGTCACCTGCGAAGGACAGTAGTGCTGAAAGGTACGTGTGAAGGCTGGTGCCGAAATCAGAGGGACAAGGAACTCGGGCCAGGCTGCCTGTCACCTCCGACCTCACTCCCCAGCAGGTCTGTGGCCTCTGAACTTTGTCCTTCACCTGCTGCCTGGCCACGTGCACCTGTCCCAGCACGCAGAGGCCCGGGAGCAGCCCCAGGGCTGGCAGGCTGGGGAGCCCGAGGGAAGCCAGGGCCTCCTCTCCCACCCAGACCTCCAGCTGGAAGCTCGGGACTGGGGAGTCTGGGGAGGAGGGGGCGACAGGTGCGCAGGGACAGTCTCTGCCTGACACAAGAAGCCATGAACTTGCCCTGCAGGCAAAAGCTCAGTGTTCCAGGGGAAGCCTTGGGGCCCAGAGCCACAGATGGGGCGTGGGCAGCGCTCCGGGTATGGGCCGCACTGCAGGGCTGGAGGCCGGGTAACGCTAGCGCCAGCTCTGTCAACACACACCTGCGGCCCCGAGCGGGGCCTAGGCAGGAGTCCCCGAAGCAGACCCGGTCGGTCGGGAGGCTGGGCAGGGATGCACTTGCTGGGTTACAGCGCCTGGTGGCATGAGGCTGTGCCCACACAAGGACAGGTAGGAGGCAGGTGGGACGGGTGGGACAGGCGGGCCCTTCCCTGGGCCAGAGCCCGCTCACGCTGAGCGCTGGCGCTTCGGACAGGAGCGTGCGTTACTGAACAGAGTGACTCAAAGCCAGCAGCAGAGAAATCACAACAAAGCGTTTTCTTTAGCTAAAAGACAGAAGGAAACAAACGGACGATGCGATGCCAGAGCTTCCGAGTGGCGTACTGGTGGATAACGACACCGGCTTGCTGGACGATGACACAGCAGGTGGAGGGGGGCCAGTGGGCTCAGAAGCCCGGAGCTCCGGCCTCCCCCGGCGCTGGAGGCAGGGCCCAGCGCAGCCCCACATCTGACTGCAGGGACCAGAAGATGAGAGTGCCACCAGCCAGTCTGCGGCAGGCGCTGCGCTTCTGCCTGGCCGCTCGCCACTGCCAGACCTGGCCGAGTCGGCCCCTGGCCTCAAGAGCAGACGGGTCTGGGTGGGTGGACCCGGAGGTGCCTGATGTGACCCTTACTAGGGCAGAAGCCAACACTCAGTGCTCTGTGCACATCCCCGAGGGACAGGGAGGGTCCCACAGGCTTGCCCCACCCCAGGGCAGACCCGAAGTCCCCAAGCAGTCTGTTTTGGTTGGCCTCTCCCATGGGCGCGGGGCAGCTCAGAGATACGGCTCTTGTTAAGGCAAAGAGGCATCAGCGTGCCCAAAAATCCCTGGGGAAGGGCCTGGACACACCCCGGCCGCGGAGAGAATGTGGGGACCGCAGGGCACGCGCGCGAGGTGTGACCAGATCTGTCCTGGGAGGGCGCAGACCTCACACCATCAGCACGGCAACTTGCCGATGCCCCCACAGCCGACACGTGTGCGCTCATGACAGGCCACACCCCTGCTCCTTTTCTTGATGGCCATGCCACTGTGCCAGGGACCCGGGGCCAGGCAGGGCCGTGGGACCGTGTGTGGGGCAAAGGGGCCCAGAGCTCCGACCTTGGCTAACTCGGCTCACCCCATGCAGGCCTGGTCAGTGGCATCAGCCGTCTGGGGGGCCATCTGCCTGGCAGAGCCACCGCACCTCTCCCGCTGGGTCGGCCGGCACCGGCAGCTGCGTGGCTTGGCAGAAAAGTCTCAGGCACTGAGGTTAGCTTCCATGGAGAACTGACTGTGGGTCCCCTGACACACTCACCCGCCCTGCACACACCCACGGGGACTCACTAGAGGAGAGAAGGAAGAGGAAACTAGTCTCTCTCACTCCCCTTTTATGCATTTTTTATCTTAAAAAAAATAAATAAAAGTCTTCTGGGCAGAAATTACTAATAACTGTTATTACAACCAATGCCGACTTTAAAATCCCGCCTGGACGGCAGGCGGGAGCGGGGGAGAGGGCGGGCAGCAAATCAACCTGCAGATCAAGCGGAGGGAGGCCCGCGAGCCGGAGGCCACTCCGCTCCCCCGGACGGGCTCCCGGAGGGGAGGAAGTGGCCTCAGGGCAGGGTCCGCCCCAGAGCAGCAGGGAGGAGAGGCCGGGGGACCCCCCGCCAAACCAGGGGGAGGCAAGAACAGAAGCATCCAGAAGGAAGGAGCGAGGAGGCCAAGGCAGAGAGCGCCCCGCCCCTCCGCTCCGGGCAAGACGGGGCGCCAGTCCCTCCACCGCGGCGGGGCTGGCCCCAGAGGCGCCCGGGCTGTGCCTGCCCGGGGCGGCTGCCGGCAGCTGGCAGAGCACCAGCCGGGCCCTGGAGGACCAGGGGCCCGGCCCTGCCGTGGGGGCAGAAGCCCTAGGTCCTGGGGAGGCTGCACATCTCACAGTGGCCAGTGCCCGGCTGGTTCATGAAGGTGCAGTGCTGACAGGCCCACATGGCGGCCGCGGCGGCGTGCGAGGGGCCCCCGACGGCGCCGTACTCCTGGAGGCCGGGTAGCTGCACTCCGACTGTGCCTGCGGGGGGTGGGGGAGAAAGGAGAGCGCTGTCACCTCCGCTCCGCCTGACTCTGCCTGTCCAGGTGAGCGGGGACTCTGCACCTCGGGAACCCCTATCACGGGGCCCGCTTGCACCCAGAACCCCACTGGACAAAGCTGCCGTCTGCAGAGCTTAGAGCCGTCGGCTGCCCCCCTCGTCGCCGAGGTGGTTCTGTGCCAGCACCCCCACGGGCTGTCCGCCCCCTAGTGATGACACCTGGGACGCTTCCAGCTCTGAGCCACCGTGAACGAAGCTGCCGTGGACGTCCCTGCACAGATACTCGTGCGGACGGGTTTTCACATCTCTTGGGTAAAGACCTAGGACGGGGCCGCCGGGGCGCGTCCTCGGTCTCGCCAGGCGCGCAAGGGTTCCAGCGGCTCCAGGTGTCCGTGTCAGCCGCTCCAGTGAGTACACAACGTGCTCGTTTAACCTGCACCTCTGACGACTGATCACGTGGGCCGCGGCTGCACCTGGGGCGTGACTGCTGCTGACGGACACGCGGAGCTCTTCAGTCACGAGCTGCGCCACAGCCGTCCGGTCGCCGACGGGCCGCGTGTACGACGGCGGTCCCACACGGCCGTGAGGGGGCCGGAGGCTTCCTGTCGCCTGGCGAGGCCAGCGGACGTCACAGAGCCGCGCGTCCCTCACGTGCCTGTGGGGACGCCGGAGCGGACGAGGCTGCGCTGCCCCTCGTGGAAAAGCAGACCACCGCCTCTCGCAGACCGTGTGCCACGGCTGAGCGCGCACGGCTGAGTCCCGGGCGAGCCCCGTGTCCTATACGTGTGTCGCGAGCACTTCCTCCCGGTCTGTGCCTTGCCTTTTTGTGTCTGTTTTTTTTTTTTTTTTCAGTGAAAAAATTTTATATTTAGCATTAGCCAGCTGGGCTCACTTTCGGATGGTCCCAATTTCGTTGGCGTTCTCTCCGTGTTTAACCGTGTCTTGTGCTGAGCACGAACGTGTCATTTCGATAAAGCAACTGACCCGTCATCCGCGGTCAGTGCTTCTCTGTCCTACCTCTAGGTCCTGAAGACACCTGCCTGTGTCGCTTCAGCGTTCACCGTGGGGCCTGTGACCCAGCCGGGGCCAGCTTCGGTGCGCAGTGCGCGGTGGAGGTCGAGGTCCACTTCTTTCTTTCTCAATATTGCCCGTGGGGCTCTCCGCATTCCCAAATCACGTAATTTATTTTCTACCCCCCCCACACACACACTCAAAAAAAGCCCACGGCTCTTTGGGACTCTGACGGTCAACTTGAGGGAAACTGCATCTCAGAAGTCCATGGAATCCTCAGTCTGGGAAGACGGTGTCTCCGCGGACGGAGGTCTTGCGGCTCAGCGTTGGCTTCCCACAGCGCCGTGACGAGGCCCTGAGCGAGGCCCTGAGCATGGCCCTGAGCGTGGCCCCGGGCTCCCCCGGGGCCGGTCTGCTGCTGTCGGGGCAAGGACGCACAGCGCATGTGGCCGGCCACGTCACTGGTTTGGTTGTCAGAGGGACGTAAAAGAAAAACTTAAGTCGCAGCGTGACGAAGGCCAACACCCCCAGGACCACGCGTTCCGGGCGGCTCTGCATCGGGCGTGAGTAACGCTCTTCCCGCGGCTTCGAGTCCAGGGGGCTCTTCTTGGCTATTTTGGGGTCCAGTAACTGCCTGTCAGACTGAGAAGACGGATCAACGTTTCCACGTGTGTATTTTCGAGGCTGCCTAAAAAGGGTGTCCCGCTGTGTCTCACCGGGGAGGCACGGAGACCCCGCACATCTGTTCGGTGACCCCTCTCTCCCTGTCACTCGAGAGCTCTGAGACGGGTGGGAAAAGGGGGACAGAACCCCGAGGAGACGCAGAGGCTCCGCCCTGCGCACTCACGCGAAGCTGCCGTCTGCCTAACAGCGGCTTCCGACTGGCCCCAGGATGCATGGAGAGGCGTGGCGGGTGCGCGCACCCGTGGGTGCGGGGCCGAATGCTGCAACGCCACGCCACGCATCTGGGGTCAGGCTTCCGAGGCACAGACGCCCCGGGCCCCACGCGGCATGTGACCGTCCCGCGGGCTGCAGACGGGAGCCCCAGGGCGCGGCCCGGGCTGGGGGGCCACTTACTGCATAGCTGCTCGATGGTGGCCCACTGCTCCGACCTCTTCCAGGTCTGTGCCAGCTCCTCGTTCCGGGTCCGCACGGCCTCCAGCAGCAAGCTGATGCTGTCCTGCGGGGAGCCAGGCGGGGGGCGGGGGGGGGGCTCTAACGCCGGCTCCTTCCCCGCGACACACTTCAGAGGGGATTTATAAAACCTCGCAGGCTGCCACCATGAAAAGCGACACGCCACACACTCCCGTCTATAAATACCGGTGCGAAACTGAGCTGAGGTTCTAATTCCCCCCAAGCGGCCCCAGGTTGGCCGTGGTACCATCTCCGTCACCTAGACGAGAGGCTCCGGTCCCTCCACTTGGCGCTCGCACAGACTGACGGGAGCCCGCCGCGGTCACTCTGCCCCTCCCCCACGCTCTCCCCTCGGGCCCTTCCCTCCTCCCTCACGTCTGAAAACTCACTAGCCTGGGCCCCAGGGGTCAGGGTGCAGAGACGAAAATAGGGCTTAGAAGCCATGGGGCGGGTTCCGATGGGGACTGCACGGGAGGCGGCTTAGCAGCCGGGAGGCCGGGTACAGAGCTCGGCGGGCGCAGACTGGGCCCGTACCTGCAGGGGCATGACTTCATTGGTGACCAGAAACAGCAGGAGGTGGAAGTCCGAGATGGTATCCAAAAACACGGCTGAGGTACTCTGGGACAAGTAGGTGGCCAAACTGTGGAAGTCCTAGCACGAGGGGCGAGGGGACAGGAGACAAACACGGGGTCCCGGTCAGTCCCCAGCCAGGCCCAGGGAGCCTTTCCCGAGACGTAGCCGAACCCAGTTAACGCTGACGGACGGCTCTCCCTGTCCGAGACACTGATGGGGCCCAGGGACAAAGGGACACACAGGTGCAGAATCAGCTGTGGTCCTCTCTGCGGGCACGCGCTGCACAGCTGGGTAACCTCCCGGGAGAGGGGGCCAGCTATGCACGCGTGCCTGCAGCGACCAGCCCTCCCTCTCAGTGGGACCCGGGCCGGCACCGTCTGCCTGGCCGCGCTGGTGACCCAGGGCAGCAGGCACTGCGGAGGGGGCACGTGTGCCCGTGGGGGGGACATGGGGTAACATGACGCCTTCAGTGGGACCAAACACAGGAGATCAACAGTGCCACCCCAACAAATGGCTCTGCGCCTCTACAAGCACCCACGTCCCCAGGCAGATGGGCGGAGAGGGGACCAAAGTTTCAGAGCTTTTGTGAAGGAATCTCATCACACACAGTCTCTGACCAAGGCATTTTCTGCAGCGCCTGCTACAAATGAGACCACCGACATGGGACACACAGGCAGGCGGGCGGTTCCGAGCTGGCCTGGCCGGCAGTGACAGCGGGGACCACGGCCACTCGCTCACACGCTGCCTGAGAAATGCAGCAACAAGGCAGGGCGCGGGCAAAGAGCAGAGCGAGCCAGCCCCACAAAGAAAGGGTGTGTGTCACACAATGAAAAGTTGTAAGAGGGCACCAAGTGACAAGTAAACTTTTCGGGGGGAAAAAAAGGGAGGTCAACTAAGAATGGGCCTCGTGGCAAACCCTCAGGCCTCACGGGAGGGGGTTCGCCTGGGCGGTCACCCGTCACCGGCCGGCGCAGGGGCTGCGGGGGAGCGAGCCCGGGCGGGAGCAGAGCCCGGGACTGCACTCCCGCCGCGGGGAGCTTACCTGCGTCTCACCCAGCACGTCCCGGTTTTCAATAGGAAACGGATTTTGCGAAATAGAAAAAGTATAAACGGGATCCTTGGGGAAAGTTGTCGTGATCTAAGGAACAAAGAGACAAACCCATGACAAACTGCTGTGAACTGGGGTGTGTGCGAGCCTCAAGAGCCCCCTGCTGCCCCGAACCCCAAGTTCCTCACAGCTGCCAGAGGCCTCGCTGTTCCCCCTGAAGGGGGTCCCCCCTTCCCATGGGCATCGCCCAAATGAAAATCAAACCCCGACTCTGGGAAGCAAAGCAGGCCCCACGCTCATCATTTCTGAGATGGTGCCACATGGGGGCAAGTTGAGGCCCACGCACAGGCCTCTGACACACACGCCCACGCCCCACCAGGACCCCCAAGGTGCAGCTCCCACCGGACGAGCCTGCCACACAGCTGCGCTCTGCAGCTGTGGGTGGACCCCAGGGCGAACATGGGGACAGCAAAGGGACGCAAGAAGGCATCTCAGGAGCTGACTGCTGTCACACGGGTCCGGAGGGCCCTTGCTCAATCAGCCCGAGGGTTCTGAGACCTCAGGGCAGTGCCATGGGCTGGGGAGCGCCCAGGTAGGCAGAAGGGAGGCTTCGGGGATGCGGGGCACAGCGCCCCGCTCTCCCCCGAAGATGGGAAGGGCCTGCGTCAAAGGGCCTCAGCCCTTCGTCTGGCTCAGACGTCCCTCCGTGATGACAGGGGCATTTAACCGAGGGAGGCTGCAGGGACAGCAGTCTGCAGACTGCTTCTCACCCCTCCCGGCCGATACCCCCCCCCCCCGAGTCCCGGGAGCAAGCTGTCGCCCCCTTTCCCTCCGCGCCCGGCACCCGCGGCAGCAAACTGCGCCGCGCCAGATGCAGGGCAGCCATGCTGGTCCCTCTGGGGCTATTGCTAAAGGATGAAGATGCTCTGGTCTCCTTGCCCCCTCGGCGAAGGCGGAGACTCGCTGTGACCGCGCCAGCGCTCAGAAGGCAGAGCCGGGCCCCGCTGTCTCTCACACCAAGACCACGTGGCCTCATGGAGACGGCCGTGGACGCAGCCACAGGGCCACTGCGTTCACCTGCAAAACAGATGGCCGAGGCCACCTCCTGAGGCCGCCGTGAGGACTGCATGCGCTCGGACGCTTAAAGCCCCGGGCCAGGCTGCTGTCCTGACCTGGAGGACGGCGGGGGGCTGTCCACGCTGCTGAGGCAAAGGCCTGTGGACGGCCCGCGCCCCTCCCTCTGGGGAGGCAAGTATGGCAGAGGATGGGCACCACGGGACACCTACTAGTAAGTGTGGACACGGGGGCTCGTGGGGCCTGCAAGCCCCTGGAGAGATGCCTGGGGGAGGAGGCAGGGCGGCAGGCCTCCCGGCCTGGGCTGAACCCTCCCCTCTCCTCCCAGCCCTTCTCGGGGTCGATGGGCTGATGGATGCCTGGACACGTCCGGAGAACCGCCACAGGAGCCCAGGGGGGTGCAGCTCACCCCTTTCCCTACCCAAAACAGCCACCTGGTCACAAGGTTTGAGGACCAGACGACCCTGGCCACACCAGGGGCCTTGGGGCTGGGCGAGGAGCTGGGCACACTCGCCCGAGCACCTGCCGTCAAGCGACGGCTCCGACCCCTTCCACAAGAACAGAGAGCTTGGGTGTCGCAGGGTGGCATGTCCCGCTGTCAGCCGACTCCGGAAGGAACCCTGCCCCGAGGCAGGCCCTGCGCACCTTCATACGAGGGGCAAGGCCGCTGGGGAGACCCCAGGGAGCTGGCTGTGACTCCGCCGGCTCCCAAGTGCGTGCTCCATCCACCTGTTTCCCCCTCAGTCACACCCCAGGGTCTAAGACACGGATGCCTCCACGGCCAAGGTCGTAAGCATGTTCTCGGGAGCGGTCAATGGCATGGAGCACGATGGGCTCAGTTCCTGGGAACCCGCTGCTCCAGACCACGACAGGCAGCAGCTAGGGAGCATGCCACTCCCGTCACCTCTGCTGACTGCTGCAAATGGGTCGGGCTTCCGTCCTGCAGCGCCCACGGCCTGGATCTGTCGCCACAGCCCCACGGGCAGAGCGCGCCACCGGACAGGGGCCGAGACTCTGAGAAGACGCGTGGGAGCCAGGTGCCTTCGCAGCTCCTGGAGCCCCCCAGGAAACCACACTGCCCCTCACTCAAGGAGAGTCACGGCTGTGTCCCTCGGGGACCGACTCAGAGTGGCCCTCCAGGAGCCCACGCCGTGGCACCTGGGCCCGGAGCCGGGCAGCGCCAGCACATGCAGCGCAGGGGGCCACGCTGGGTCGCTGGCCGGCTCGGAGCCCCTTCGCTGCACGTTAGTTGGGAGAAGTGAGCCCCAAAGCTGTTGTTAAGGGAAAAGATCCTGAGAACCAGGAAAAAACGCCTAAAGACGCGAGCTTTCCAGGACGCCAGGAGCTCGGCGACTCCAGCACCTCCTGGGCACCTGTCCCGTGCCGGGCAGAGGGGCCGCTGTCCAGCCCCCCCGGGCGGGGGCGACACTTACATCTATGATCAGGTACTCCACGGGCAGGGGCCGGGCCAGCTGCGTGATCTCGTTGCCGAACTTGTCTAGGTCCTGGAACGGAAACGGAGGTGAGTGGCGGGGGAGGGGGGTGCTGCCCGGGGCCACACGCCGCCTTGCGCATGCTCGGCCACTTTTCAAATCACCTCGACCCTCGTCGACGTGTGTAACAAACAAAAGGAAGAACCTGCCTTTCTGCAACGGACCCACCGCCCGCCGTTTCTCCCAGCGCCTGCGACGGCCGACGCGGCCCCGGCCCGGCCCCGGCCCGGCCCCGACGTGGGCGTGCAGTGCGCTGCACCTGACGACGTCTCCGCGGGGCGCCCGCCCGCCCGCCCTCAGGCGACTCCTGTGCCCGCTCCTGCCCCGCGAGCCGGCTGGGCCGGGTCTGAGTGCTCGTTCTTCACGCTCTTCCACCTCTGAACCCCGTCTGCATGGAAACTTGGCGCGTGTACCCCACTAAGGAAATGCGCACACAGATGAGTGTGCACACACACCAGTGCGCGGACCCCGCCACCGATCGTCAGAGTCTAACTTGTTATGCTTTGTCAGATGCGTGGAACATAAAGTTTAATTACGGGGAAAAATGGCCAGCGTATGTTCATTAATCATGAAATGACAATTAGGTCTGATTTATGTCAAACATGCTGCGTTCAAACCGAACTCCAGAAATAAATTCATAAGAACCGATGCTTTCATTAACGATCCTGCAAGAGGGGGTCGTGTTTTCTACCTAAATCATTACTTAACATCGTATAAATCATTCGCTGAGCCACGTATACGTTATACACCCATAACTCCCAATTACGGGGCCTTACATAAAAGTTTCCGTCTACTAAAGCTCTCAGACCCGAAGGGGTGCTGAGCGGACCCCCCACCCCCATCCCCGAGGCGAGTGGGGACCACAGGCCACCCCAGCACAGCCACACCTTCCTGGGGATGCCAGAGACCGTGCTGTGTTTTGAGACACACGTCACAGGCTGTTCCTAAGTCAGACCAAGTCCTCTGCCCTCACGGGGGGAGGCGGGCAGAGGCCCCACGTGGCCTCGCTCCTTCTGTTCAGACATGGCACCCCCCGGCTGCGGCACGGCTCGGCGCACCCACACCTTCCCGACATGCTCGCTGTTCCCCACCGGCAGGGCTGCCGACAGGAACCTGCCCTTTCCCTTTCCCAGAAAAGGGTCCAAAGCCGTCTGCCCAGCTGTCCACACGAGGGCGCGAAGCCCCCCAACCGAGGGTGCCTTCCTGTCTGTCTGTCCGCCCGCCCTCCTGTGAAGTGTGGGTTGTCGGTGCCTCCACGTGACAGCTGCGTCCTGTGCTCGTTCCTGCGGAGGTCGGGCTGGGCCCGGCGCTCTGGGTGCTCCGGGCGTCCACGGGGGCAGCAGAGACTGAGTCTGCTGCGGTCCCGGGCCCCGGAGGTGGCGGTCTCCCCAGCGAGGACACGGGGTAGGAGACGGGAGCTAAATCCCATCAAACCCAATCACCATTTCCAAAAATACACGCTCGCCCCGGCAAGAAACAACCTGCAACAACTCACTCGTAATTAGCCCATCTGGAATCCATCTTCAAATCTAATTAAGCTCTAACAGGCACAGACGTTTTCCAGCACCTGTCCGCTCTCATCTCCCCCTCCAGGGGCTCTTCTTGTTAAGTGCCCCCCTCCCACCCTGTGTCCTGTTACCCTCCCTCACATTTAACGGCCCAGCTGCACCCTCTGCGCCCCAAGAAGATAAAGGTGTCTCCCCGGGGCGCAAACAGAGAGCGTCCATCTCCCCCGCGCCTCAGTCTGGGGCTTTAGCCGGCCAGCCCCACCCGACCCCCTCTCAGCAGGCACCCACTTTCTCCAGGCGTCAGCAGATGTCAGGTGGACGCGCGGGGAGGCAGGCGTCTTAATTCTGAGTTTGGCAGCCGCCAAGGCGTCAGCAGTTTTACTTGCACCCGGAGCACGACGCGGGAGAGTCAGCGGTCGAGGGCCCGCTGCCTCCCCCGCCCCCCGCTCTGTGACATCGCGACGTTCAGGGCCTCGGTCTGTCCTCGCCAGGGGGAGGGCACGGGGGCACGCCGCCCGAACAACGGGGAGCGCCACGGACTGGGCAGAACCACCGTGCTTAGAAAAGTGAAGGGAATCCTGATATGACAGGTCGTGGCAAGTCGGTGCTCCCACAAACAAGGAAGGAAATCACAAAACTTCATTTTAAAATTCACTAGAAAACTGTGGAAGCAGCAAAGACCAGCGAGGACCACGTGGACCAAACGCCTGCCCTGGGCGTCCGCCGGCGCTGTCCGCCAGGCCGGGTCGGGGGAGCCTCTGAAACACCAGGGCCGGGTGGGGGGGCCGCGGCCAGCTCCCCGCAAGGTACTGCTCGACTCGAGACGCACGGGAGGCTGAGCACCCACCACCCCCGCGGTGCTTAGGGAGAAGGGGCCCGGGAACCAAAGAGGCAACAAAAACCCAGCAAGAGTGCTGAGAGCCGTGGGGACAGCGAGCCCGCCCCTGCCTGAGACGCTCCCCCACTCTGAGCGCTCCCCCACTCTGCACGCAGAGAGGCTGAGAAACCAGGCCGCGCCCCCGGCAGGAGGCCCTGCTGGGAACACTTTCCAAGATGGCTGTCATCACAGAGTTCTGACACAGACCAGAAATATCTCCCAGCCGACTCCCCAGGGCTGTGACTGTGATGACACACCATGCCCGTGAACGTGACCCCTTCCTTCCATGGAAAGGGGGACTGATTGTGTGGGTGTAACTAGGGCTAACCAGCTAACCTTCAAATCGCGAGGTGACCTTGGGGGGCCCGGGCGAGCCGCACCGCAGGCAGGAAGCCGTTTCCAAGCGCTGCTGGCGGCAGAGTCAGAGACAGACGCCCGAGGGGCTCGGGGAGAAGCAGCAAACTGCCAGGCCGTGCGCCGCCACGGGCCAGGCACCGAGGGCTCCGTGCTGCCAACACCTCCGCCCCAGGTGACATCAGAGCCCCCACCGGACGACCCGAGCAGAGAACGCAGCCGAGCTTCGCCCGGGCTCCTGACGGGGCTGAGATGACACACGGCAGCAAGAGCAAAGGAGCAAAACAGCCAAAAAATGACACCCTCGACCTACAGCCCCAGGAAGCTCAACAAGCCGCAAACACGGGACGCGTGAGCAAACGACCAGGCGCGTCACGACTGAACTGCTAGAATCCCATGACGCAGAGGGGACGGCTCGGCCGGTGGGAAAGGACATGTTATGGACAGAGAAGCCCGTGAGGGGATCAGCCAACGTCCCACAGGAAACAGAGTCGGGCAACAACAGAGCAAACCTGTGGACCCAGAATCCTCCACGCGAAACGCCCCTTCGAAAGTGAAGACAGAACACCCTCAGACGGAACCCCGAGTCTGCCCGGAGTGGGGACCAGGCAGGTTGCTCGGTGATGACCAGGAACACTCTCGAGCTGGGGGTGAGACCACGTCCCGGGTCCTGGCGGGAAGCACCGACCGCCTACACGTCCGACCCACTCACCGTGTTTCGATAAAGACAGTTTTTAGAGCTTCTGGAATAAACAGACTTAAGAATCAACAAGAGTGGGAAGTGTCAGCGAAACTTCGGTGCCCCACAGGCGAGCCCGTCGGCCACCACGGAGCACCATCCTGCCCCCTGGGAGGCCCTGACACCGGCTTCGCGTTCTCAGACCCTGGAACCGTCCGTGGGTCACAGGTCCCAAGCCGGGGCCTGCTAGTCCCACTTCTTGTTCTCAGCCCTAGCGCCGCAGAAGCCTGCGGGCCATAACCAGCCCTGGGGATGCTATAAGAGCCTTCATCCGCAAGCGGGGACCTCCGCCGTGGCTGGCCGACAACGGCCAACGTGGCCGGAAAGCTCCAGAAGCAGTCCAGGCCCAGGCGGGCTGCGGGCCGCACCGCCTGCACATAGCTGACGCCTCCGCACCGCTGTATTTTACCTTATAAAACACATCGGGCACGTACTGCTCACTGCTGGACTCCTTGACGTAGCCGAGCTCGGGCGCGTCCTTGCAGGGCAGCAGGCACTCGTCACGGACCAGCGCCATGCACTGGTTGGACACCTGGTACCCTTCGAAGTGGACCTGGTTGTCGGGGCCCCCTGCGAGAGAGACAGACGCCCTCGGTGAGACTCCCCCACAGGACGTCAGGACGCGTCCGTATCTGTTCCCCCCGCTCAGACCAGGAGCGCACTCGAGCTCCCAGGAGCCCCCGGCCGCTCACGGCCTCAGCCCCGCCGCATGGAAACCCCCAGCAGGCCTTAGAACGGCGGCTGAGGCTGAGTGCAGAGCCGCCGAGGGCCCGGTCCGGTCGATACACCGAGCAGGAGCGGGCCGGGCCGAGACGCTGCGGTGGGGGCCGGCCCTGGGCCTCTGCGACAGGCCATGTGACAGGCCGGCGTCCACCACCGACAAACGCGTCCACAGTCTGGCTCCACGCGGTCAGCTCTAACACACGCATTTTTGATGGCTTTGGACGATTTTTAAAACCCTCGATGACTCTAGTTTCCTTGACGAAAACCCAGTAATTTACTTGCCGTCCAGTCCCAGCCACTGTCCTACTGCCCCGAACATTGCCACCAGGACAGACCCCGCCCAGGCTGCCCTGGAGAGAGGGCTCCACGCTGAGGGACCTTCATTCCTGGTCAGAACCCCACCCACTCCCTTGAGCACTGGATCCAGGATCCAGTAACAATTTACAGAAGTAAATGGACCCGATTCATCCACACTAAGAGGATTAATCCACACTAACGTGTGAAAGGTGGTGCCGTTGCCTCCCAGTCCTCAAAGCACGTCTATTTCCACAACAAGGCGCCTGTCAACTTGAACGGGTCTTAAACCAGTGGGTCCTCACGACTCAGGTGGCGGGAAGACGTTCTCCCGGTTCCCACGGTCCCCCCGGTTCCCACGGCAGCAGTAGCAGGCCGACCGGGAGTAACGGGATCTAGTTACCTACGTGTCTGGGCCATCTGTAAGCCGGTGCTTGTTGAACTAAGCGGTGCTCCTTTAGACAGGACTGAGGGAAGGACGGTTACCAAGCGCACACGTAACCATCACCTCTGGAACCTAACGATCCGAGTCCTCCCCGGACTGAGGTTGGAGTTTACCTCAATCCTGTAAAAATCTGACCAGGCTGTGTTTTCATGAGTCGGCTCTCCCAGTTTCAGACTCCTAGTCCTTTTAAACTGCATGGTCCTATTTCCGGCTCTTTTCTCCAACTGCATCTCAAGCGCTTTATAAAAGATTGGCTGGCACTTCACAGAGCACGATCTTTTATTAATATATATCTGTGACCTCCATGAAATGTCATGTAACATATATAACATCACACGCGTGCCACACTTCCAAAAAGGCTTTACGGAAGCGCTTTCTTAAAAGGACACCCCCATTCGTAATGTCAACAACAAACAAGGAGCAGAAAGAGCAGACCCCTTTCTCCTGGAGAGCCACACGCATCTCTGGTTACGGGCAAGGGGCAAAGGCAGCCCCGAGCTCGGATCCGGGACCCAGCTGACCTGCACTTGGGGGCGAGAGAGTGGGACAGGGAAACCTACACCGAGGCCCCCGTTCTAGCGGTTCTGTGCATGATGCTGACACGCTCAGGATTTTCATACACACCAAAGAGAGGGCTCTCTATCTCACAGGCCCATTAGGAAATCTACTGTCACTAAGTTCAGGGTGAAAAGAGGAACAAAGCACATTCACGAGCGGTAACATTCACACCGTGACTATCTGCGTTAGTACCTGTGGCCACAGCGGTGACGAACTTGGATCCGAAGTGTCCGTCGGGAGACAGCCGACAGATGTTGGGATGCTTATTCTGGAAGGCGCCCGCGGTAATGCATTCTTCCGCACTCAAGAAATAGGTGTCCTGTGGAAGCACGACCGGCGTGTCACGTCTAGCGGCACACCGAGACGTGCTTCTGCGGTTCTTTAGACGATATTAGGAACCAAACTACAACGCGCCAGGGAACCACAGGGAGACAGACAGCTGCAGCGCGGCCGGGAGAGCCCGCACGCACACCGGCAAGGCCGGAGGCTCGGGGCCCCGCCCCCGGCTGACCTCCAGGGTGCGCTGGTGTATAAATGTCAGGGGGGGTCGGGGGGGGGGGGCTTTGCTCTACGAGGCGGAATCAATGGCCCAGCCCTAAGGGACCCGGAACGCTGTGTGGAGGTAAGTTGGTCTAAAAGCCAGAAGGGGCTGAGCGGAGACCCCGCGGGCGCCGCCGCCCGCCTCACCTTGTTCCGGCTGTAGCGGACTGTGCCCTTGCGGGTGTCCTCCGAGACGAGGTCCGTAAATATCCAGCCGACCTGCGCAACAAAGGAACGGTCCTGAGTGCCCCCCGAAACAGGTGATGGGCGTTTTACGGCTTCTGCCCAGAGCCCAAGGTCACGCTGTCACAGGGAGAGCTGTGAGTCCGTTCTTCCTTCCCAGGGGAGTCGGGCCCTCACCCCACTATCAGGCCGCAGCAGGGCGTCCCAACCCTGCCCCGGGGAAGCCAGCCACCCCCTGGGCTGCCGGGCCGGCAGGAGGGAGAAGGGTCAGAGCTCGCAGGTTCGCCGGAAAGCCCGGCCCCGCACCGTGCGGGTGTCGGCGGAGCGAACGGAACGCCAGCGGCGAGGAAGCCGGCACAGCGAAGAGGCAGGACGGCGCGCAAACGAGGCGGACGGCCCGGTGCGGGGCGACTCCCGGGGCCGGCGCGCGCGCAGGAGGGCATGCGCGGGGGACCCGGCCCAGCGGCTCCTCTGAGCACCCCGCACCCGCGGGCCGGTCCCCAAGCAGGGGGCAGGGCCGGCCTCCCCGGCATGTCCCGCTGCAGTGACAGTGCTATCTATCTGTGTGCTGTGATCCTGGCCCTCCGGTGCCCACGAGCTGGTCACCCTTCCTGACCGGGACCTGGCGGAGAGGTTGACGAGCTGGGCTGGAATCCCGGCTCATGACCCACTTCTGTCCTTTAGAAAAGTGACCTGGTGCCCGGGACGCCATCCAGCACAACCCTGACACAGAATCCTTCAATCCATCTCCTGCACACGTGACCCGGCAGAGCCAGGAATCAAATGAGCAAACACCGCGAGGAGCACGGCGATGAGGAAAACGAGACGAACGGAGAGACGTGACGAGCGGAAAGCGAAGCAGCCGTGTCCGAGGCGGGAGGGGCTGGGGGGCCAGGCTGTGCTCAAGGATTTAAGTGGCTTCGTCTAGACCGTGGCTATGGTGACAGTGAGCTACACGCTTATAGCAAACTTAGGACAGGAGACTGCCAGTTTCTCTCGTGAACAAGAAGACCTTACAGAATTTAAACAGAAATGCGACCCTAAATCAAGATGCTGACTCCTCACTAAAGACGCAGGACGCCTTCTTTCTTAAAAGTGTTTTCTTAGAATGGGAGTGACTTTGTTCTAGAACCTTCCTAGGCTGCTAAGTCCATTTCCAGTTCCCCCTTCATCTGCAGGGAAACCTTTTCCCCTGTCTAAACTGAGTAGGACGTAGAGAACAAGGACTCGCACAGCTGTAACAGTGACCGTCCGGACGTGTTCAAGCTCACAGTTCACCGGGTGGCCGCAGGGGCCACCTTCACACTTCCCGGAACGTCACCGGGATGTGAGGTAGACCAGACTGGCAGACTCAGAAAGGAAGCTCTTCCCTGTCTTCCAACGGCCAGCAAAGCCAGGAAGGATGCGTGCTCAGGTCCAGCCGTAAACAGGAAATTCAAGGGCAGCTGAAAGCGGAACCCGCACCCCGCAGCCCAGACGCAGGCAGAGACGAGAGCCTTGAAGGCACGAGAAGAACGCGCGTGCCCCCGACCAGCTGCGGCCGGACGGCAGGACGCGGCCTGGCCCCGAGGCCCCTCCCCGGGCAGGAAGAAGGAGTCTTGTTCCCGCTGCTGCTTCCTTCCCCCGAAGCAATCCCCCAGAGGCACGGCTGGCAGATTAAGTGTAACGACCCTGCACGGGAATCATTTTTCTGTACGCTCAGGGAAGCGCTCTCACTTTACTCTGAATCAGAGGAACACAAACGCCACTGGCACCCAACGGATGCAAGTGAGACGTCCACGCGTGCGGCCACATCTGACCTCCTGCAGCTGAGTCCAGCCCCAGACAAGGCCCAGCCACGCCGCCCACCTGGTGCCCCGACACAGAGCCCAGCCCCCCGGCCCCGGGCCCCCGGTACCTTCCTCAGGCCAAGCTTGGCGGCGATCTCATCCACCACCTCGGCTTTCGGGTCTTCGAGGAGCTCCAAGCTGTTCTGTGTGCCAATCTGTCGGGCGTCAAAGGGAGAGAGAGGCGGGTTTAGGGGAGTGGGCTGGGGAAAGCAGCCCAGCTACTCCACTTTTGGCTCAGCTGTCACCAAAAAACACTAGTCTCCCCCTTGCCAGAGGGAGAGTGACAGCAGCAGGAAAAGCTCAAAGCAGACCTAAAACACAACACAGGCCCCTGGGGCCTTTCCTTTCTCAGGCTGCTCGCTCTGAATCAACACCCGGGGGACCTGTGGCAACAGAAACACCAGGGGAGGTGGACACAGTGTAAACACAAGCGTGCCCCGCTGCTCAGTTGTGCAGCTGAGCTTACTGGAGTTCCTTAGCCAACGTCACCGTAAAAAAATTAGTTAATTAATTGAATAAAAAAGACTCGGAGAGCACAGAGATGCGGGATGCAGGCTGGCTCAGGGGACAGTTCCACGTCATATGGGGCGGTCAGGACTGAGGAAGGCTCTCCACGCGCGTTCTAAGGTTCCTCTGTTGGAGACAGAAGTTTGTCCCCAAGCCCCCGTGGACAGGCGAGATGAGGGCTGCGAGGTGAGGCGGCCCTGACCCCTGGGCACAGCCCAGGGGGATTCGCGTGCAGCTCCACAGCCAGGTACGAGTGAGGGGGACAGAGATGCACCCTCGGCAAACGAAACGACACCTCGAGTGGGTGCCCCGCGGGCTGGCACGCAGCCCTGACACCCCGCAGGAGGCAGGGCTGGCCACCACCTCTTGCCCGCGGGGAGATGCAGGCTGGGGACAGCCATGGGCAGTAAGTAGCCGGTGAGCGGAAGCCCTGGCGGCGGCAGAAACCGGACAGTGAGCGGAAGCCCGAAGCGAGCTTCCGGACCGGTCCATCCTGTAAGCTAGTCCAGTTCTAGCAGAACAACGCAGGAGTCGCTGCTGGCGCCCGGCCGCGGACCCTCAACACCCCGGGGCAGGCGACGGGGGCAGGGGCCAGAGCCACTTTCAGGACACGTGCCTGCGCGAGCTTCAACTTCTCGCGAGGTGGAGGTTTTCAGAGGTCACCCGTGTCGCCTCCCGGCCCGCCACACTGGGGCTCTGGCGGTGCTGCCCGTCGTCTGGAGGCCTGGGCTTTCTGCCCGGCTTCTCGTCCCGTCATGCTCGTCAGCAGAGAGACTGCCTCCCAAGCCGCGCGGGGACCGCGCCTGCTGCCACCACCAGGAGCCCCTGACGGGAGCACCCTGAGTGGCTGAGAATGAGGTGCCTGGGCTCCCTCTGGTGGGGCGTCTACTGCCACCTCGTGTCTCCTCGGAAAGGACCCACCACAAAGCCTTGTCCGGCACTACCCGCAAACGTCAGTCGGGCCGGGACTAGCCCAAACCTGTGAACGCCGCGGGGAGACACAGGCCTCGCGGCCACTGACCCCAAACCCACACTGTCGGACCCTGGTCCACTTAAAGCAGGCTGCTCAGGGCATGCTCCAGAATACAGCCAGGGGACAAAGGCACGCGTGGTACAGTACAGACCCGAAGACACAAAGGCCAGGACAGTACGGCCACCTGCGGGCCACCTGCAGGTACCTGCTTATGTTTGCCGAATCCCACTTCAGAAGTCCCAACCGGAAATCCCTGCGGGCAGGCCCCCGCAGGGGAGGGAGAGGGCGAAGGGGACACCTTTGTCCGCAGATCCCACTTCAGAAACGTGCATGTGTCTTTCCCTTTCTCAACATTCTTGCATAAAAATTTCAAATATACAGAAAAACCTCAAGAATTTTACAGTGAACGCCTCTGTGCCCAGCGCCTTCAGCCATGAACACTTCCCAGGCCCTGCCCACGCCCCCGTCACCCCTCAGCCCGTCCCCTCTTGTTCTGTCTTGCAGCGAACTGCAGACACGGGCGCAGCTCCCCCGTGTCGGCATGGACGCCGTCAACAACTAGAATTCAACGTGTTCGCAAGACACGGAACCAACCCCTAAACACCGAAAACAAAGTGACGCTAACAGGCGTAAACATGGTACAAGGTGATGGCACGATCGTATAGAAAGGACCTTCCAAGCGACCGTAAGACACAGTAACTCACTGCTGGTCCCTAGCGTGACATACCCTAGCGCTCCTCCCCCGCCCGCCAAAAAACCGGACACCGCTCCCAGCCCCGCACGGGCAGTCGGTCGTTTCGGGGCTGCCGTTCCGACACGGCCGTGTGCGCGGCACGGGATAAAGAGCAGCGATGCTGCGACTCTCTGGTTCCGCCACTGCTGAGGTAGCTGACCTCAGGGATGGGTGGAGAGGACACAGGATTTTGAGAAGAGAGGGAGCAACTTTGACACTTTGGGGGCAACTGACAAAAGTGGAATAAGACAGCGAGTTAGATAAATAATATTGTATCCATGTTCAAGTTTAAGTTGATAAACGTGAGAAAATGTCCTTATTTTTGGAAACACTGAAGTACTTAGGGACGATGCGCTCCCTCGCCAGTAACTCAGAAAACAAACACCGTGTGTGTGCGCACGCACGCGCACACGGACAGAGACTGGGCAACGGCAAAGCGAAGGCACAGGCGGTCTGAAAGGGCCGCGAGAAAGAAACGCAGAGTCCCCGGCACGCAGGTCCCACCTGAGGAGGCTCGTAGATGGCCGCCACCTCGGCCCTGACGCCGAGAGGGATGTCCTTGTGCTCGGTGTAGCGGCCGTACAGGTAGCCGAGGTGCTGGCTGCCCGTCCTCCGCCAGAAGTCCAGGAAGCGGTCGGCGACCGTGTGGTTCTCGAACATGATGTTGTCCACGTGTCGGTACTTCTGCAGGGAGCAACGACGGCCCGTGAGCCACTCGCCCACGACCGTTTGTCCACGGCTTTTACCTAGCCCTCACCCACGCCCCCGTGCACGCATGCGCACGCAGACACACACACACACGGTCTATGACCATGCTCTGCCCCTAGGATCACTCAGATTCTGATGGGTAGGCAGGGTTGGGACGGAGTTCCTTGCTAAATTAATTCAAATTAAGATCACTGGGATTTCACCTAAGATGGAGATTTCCAAAACCTCTACGGGAAAGAATCGTTTCAAAAAGCGAAAGAAAACAAAGTCGGATGGACAGAGAGACAAAGAACAAGAAGAAAGCTCTCCAGAGCCACGAAGACGGGGGATGGACTCTAAGGAGACGAACGCGGGCGGCCAGCGACGCGGACGAGGCGGCCACACTCGGGGGCAGGACCGACCGCGGGGCGGAAGCGGTGGCACCGCCACACGCGGCCGTCCCTGGCCCCCGTCCTCCTTCGCCCGGCTCCCCTCTCAGCCCGCCTGGACGGCTGCCCTGGGCCGGTGCCGGGACAGCTCCAGGAGCGGCTTCCACAGGCAGCTTCTGGAAAGGCAGAGTCTCAACCGCTGAGCGTTTTAAACAGGCCTCGGCAAAATTCTGCCTTCGCACAAGGTGACAAAAGAAAAACTAATGGCTCCCTCCCGTCCCCCCGCCGTGCCGGGCCTACAGGGGCTACAAGGGTCACAAACGCTGTCTTCAGGGTGTGGTTTCCGCCAAAGGGTCCAGCGATGGGTGACAGCGAGCGGAGAAGCCGCCACGCGCAGCGCCCTAGCGGCAGCTCCCCCCAAGGACACGGTCACCTCTCAGCCACGAAAACAGCCGCTCTCCTGTCTGCGCGGACGCGCCGGACAGCTCACCTGTCTGTTCAGCGTGATGGCACTCGGCTGGCACTTCGTACAGATGCCGTTAGGCCACGGAAGGTGTCCCTCGCACCCCGATTTAATCTTGCAACTGATGTTCTCCAGGGCAACAAACTTCCCCCTGCATAAGAAGAGGCGACGTAATTAAACACTGCAACGGTGGAGGGTTTCGCAGGAGACTGGCGACAACATTCACACATCTCGCACCTCTGAGCGGAGCTCTAAGGGGCTGAGCACGCGGTGGCGGCGGCGGGGAGCGCGCGCGTCCTCCTGACGGGCCGCGGCTTCCGCCCCGTGCACCGAGACTGCGCAGAAGCACAGAACTACTTCCCCACAAAGGCCACTGCCATTCTGTTTGTCACGGACATCTACTAAGACTTTCAAGAACAGTGTTGAACACCGACGTAACCTGTGCCCCGGAGGGAAACAGCTCCAAGCTTCACTAATTTATCAGCAACACGCACGTTACGAGCCTTACGCTTCGGAGTTTGGAAAAAACTCAGTCACAGGAAGAACCTCACTAGGACAGGCAACAGAGATCGTCCCTCTGCTTTTGGCCAGAATGAAAGCTACGGTGAGCAGGCAGCCACCGAGGAAGTCCTGGTCCCCGTCGGGGCAGGCCTACACAAGTGACTTTACCCTCTGCCCCTTTTCCTGTTCACAAAATGGTCCAAAAATTCAATCCCAAGCCAACGGCACGTGGGTCCGATGGCATCTGGGACCAATGGCTGCCACCACACCCACATGTTAATGGCAGCCACACGTGTGTCCCCACGGGAGACCAGGGCCCTTGACCCAGATGCAAGGCGGAAGGATCTCAGCACGAAGAGTCTCTGCTCATTCCTCAGCGCACGGAGTGCCATCGCTCACCCCACCGACAGGCAAGGACGCGGTTCTGGTGCCATTTCTCTCTCCTGGTCTAACGTCTTAGACAAGCCATTGAGGCGTCCGCGGGCTGTCAGAGAAAAACCACCATCGGGCCAGCGAGACATTCTTCACACGGCGCTGCTGACCGGGGCCCAGCCACCACCTCCCGCTGCACTGAGAGGACTGCGAGCCACAGGGTCGGGCCCTCACCGTCCGGCGAGGGGGTCGCACAGGCAAGCACCTGACGCGGTCTGACAGAAATCAGAGCGCTCTCCGTCCTCCCCTCTCCGGCCACCGTCCCAGCATGCACTCAAGGGAAGCCAGCTGCCCTGCTGCCTGCCCAGCCTCCCAAGGCACACGAGGCCCAGCGAGGGACAACGCTGGTGCTCCACCCCCGCTGTGGCTGATGCACAGGTGGCCCGGCAGCGAGGCTGACGGGGCTGTCCGACGTGACCTCAAGGCTTGTCTTTCCAAAAAGCAGAGGCAAGGCGCAGACTCCAGGCACAACGGGCCACCACCCTGCCTCATCTCATTCACCTGCGTCCACGCACCACTAAGCTGCCTGGCACCGCACACCTGGGGAGGGCCAGTGAGGCGCCCCAGGTGCCACCCAGTGGCCATCACCAGCCGGGCACCGACCCGACACTGGGCGCAGTGATGACAGCAGGCACCAGTCTCCACCCACCTGTCTCTTTTCTACGATCAGGGCCAAAGTCACAAATTCAAACGCCCCGTGCCCAGATCCCGACCTTCGCCGTTCTCAATCACATGCCCAGTGGCTTCAGCGCTACCCGTCTGGCACAAAACACCAACCTCCCTGTGTACTTACTTGTCAGCCCCTCCGGTCAGCTTTCGGATGTAGGCGTGGAAGGACATGTGCTTCACGGGCGGCTCGAGGTGGTTCAGGTAGTCCTCGTCGAATGGCTGCCAACACACGGTCAGTGGGTCACACGCGGCTAGAGGCCCAGGGCCCAGGGGGCAGGGGCACAGGGAGAACGCAGGCCCCACGGAGGGCAGGGGCTTAGGGCTTGGGGCTCACTTTTCTAGGTCAGAACCGCTGTTTCTTCGAGTACCAGACAGCTAGCTTAATAGAGATTCTGAAAATGAATCTCTACGAAACATAAAATGCTCTAAGCCAAGTAAAAATCAGACAAACTTTGCAAAAAAAGTGACTAGATGAAGAGGGGCCTCGTGAAGAAAATCGCATGGCCTGCCAGCCCAAGTCAGCACGACCCAGCTGGCAGCCAGCACTACCGTGCCAGTCATCAATCTCACGGACACAGCAGCAGGAGACGCGAGGCGCCAAGACTGCCAGGCCCGGCTTTGTGTCAGCTTTTAAAAGGATCGTCCGGGGAGCTCGCTGTAAACGCGGCCCCTTTGTCACAGCGACACAATGCCTCAGCCATTCATCACGCGCGCCAAGGTCACGCCCGTAAACAAAGCGTGTCCTTCGTGCGGCTTGCACCAGTGGGAACCCGAAGCCCAGGGCAATAAACAGGGAAGTTCCTCCAACCGCCTCGGCCAAGAGCGAGGACGCAGAAAGGGCCCCCAACAGCTGTGGAGAGCGGCCCGGCCGCGCTCCCCGCGAGACTCACCTCTAGAGGGACACAGTGCACACACTTCCCCAAAGGGCCGTGTCGGCATCTGAGACGGGCACCGGGAAAAGAAACACACGGCAATTAGTCCACCTGGCCCCTGCTGCCGCCCAGCGCCTTCCGACAGTTACAGGGCGCGCCACGCTTAGTATCATCCACCGCTTCCCCGCCCGAGGGAAATCCCTGCAGACGGCACACGGAGAGCGTCTCCAGAGTTCAGTTAATTCTGACGTGTTTTAGGAGAAGCTGAGCAGCACGTCAGACCTGTGATTTCATGGATGTCACTACTTAAAATGACACTAACTAAAACCAGAGTTGAAAGTCAATTTAAATTAAAACATTAAGCAGATACTAAGAAAGGTGGTTCGTGGCTATGGCAAAAACCCTGGGAGAGGCACGTAAACACCTCCCATTTGGAAAACACCCGTGTCACGCCCGTCTTGGAAAAAGCACATGAGGGGCGCTGGGCTCTGTGGGTTTCAGTGGTTCAGAGAAACCGTGGAAGCTCCACACATACATGTGTGGCGAGCACCGCAGTGTCGCACTCGTCACGAGTGGAGCGATGCGGTCACAAAGACGCCACTGCGGACAAGCGGCCCTCGCTCGGACGGCTCCCCGCCACCGAGTATAAACTCAGACGTGTCTGACCGGTTTCCTTCAAGAGAACGGCAGAAACCTAAGGCAGCGTGCACGAGCACCGTGCACGAGCACCGGCGTCTCCACGACCCCAGGGGACAGACAGTTCAGCGGGGCGCCGTCTCCAGCAGGGAGCTGGTCACCGAAAGGAACGGTGCGTGTGCGCGGTGCTGAGACCACGCCGCCATCCCTGCACGAGGCAGCGTGAAGGAGGGCGGTGCAAGGGTCACCCCTCCACTCTCCCTGCTCCTGCCCAGGGACACAGCGTGGCAAAGACGTGGTGTCAGGACCCTCTTCCCTCCTTTCAAATCTTAGTTCCAAATATTTGAAAACTTGTAAAGTTCACGCGGAACATCCTTTGAGATCCCAACAACGAGAAATAACTTGAAGTGCAATCCAGTCTGCAAATGCAGGGTCACACCCGCCACTCCCGCTCCTCCAGCCGATCCGCCCCGCAGGGCGTGTCACACACGCGGGCACTTACAGCTGCGGGTCGCGGCTCCGGTAGATCTTGCCGTCCTGCCTACTGAGGTACTGGTCGATCTCGTCCTCCAGCACGGCGGGCGCGCCCAGCGCCTTCAAGGCCGGCGGCATGGACGTCTCCATCTCAGACGAGGGGCCGGCGAGGCTCGAGGGGAACAGGAACAACAAGTCGCCGTGCCTGTTCAGTGACAAACATGGGCGGAGGCCTGAGCTGCGAAGATCGACTTGGACACGAGCCTGACACCCGCAGGAAGCAGCCGCCAGCCATCCCGGAAGCCGAAAGGACGGGGCTGCCACCTCTAAGGGACGGAAATTCCCTCTTCCCGTCTCCCTGTGCGCCCAGCGCTACCAAGGGCAGCGCAGTCTCCCTGTCATGCGACTTCCTCTCCTGAACAACGGAGCTCAGCGTTTGCGATGCACCCACCCGCACGCCTACTGGTCCACGTGAGGGGCAGACAGCTGACCCTCGAAGGCGGGGTTGGGACCCCCACAGTCAAACTATGCAGGTAACTTCTGACTCCCCCGAAGCTCAACTACAGCTGTGCTCAGCATCTGTGGGTAGCGGGCTCCAGGACCCCCTGGACACCCAAACCTGCTCCGGCCCCGTGTGCAGTGGTGCACACCCACGCACGCAGTCAGCCCTCTCCAGACGCGGACTCCCAACTGTGAATCAAAACCCTGTTTCGATCCACTCATTCACAGAGCTACTTGTGGTTGACGGAGAAGCACCCGCACGTCAGTGGACCCGCGCGGATCAGAACCGCGCTGCTCAGGGCGCGGCTGCACCGTCGCAACACAGACCGGTCTGCGCGCGCGCCTGGCCCCCCATTCTTCGCTGGGCCCCCACTTTCCCTCGATCAGTCCTCAGTCCTCTACTCAGCCCCCCACGTTCATTGCTTGACACACCCCTCCATTCTTCCTCCACATCCACGGATGCACGCTCACACGGACGCACGCTCACACGGACACGCGCTCACACGGACGCACGCTCACGCGGACGCACGCTCACGCGGACGCACGCTCACGCGGACGCACGCTCACGCGGACGCACGCTCACGCGGACGTACGTGGACGCGCACAGCACCGCCTGACAAAGGGGATCGTCAGAAACACAATGGCGTTTGCTTTTCTCACGCGACAGCACCTCGTGACATCCCTGCGAACACGGTCTACACCTCACTGTCACTTTTAACAGCCGCACAACATTCCCCAGTGATGCCACCCCGTGACTGACGCCACCGCTCGTGCACGGACGGACACACGCGCCTCCGTGCCTTCCCGCCCCTGGGAACAACGCTTGAGGAAATGCCCGACGCCAGGCAGCCCCACGGTCGCCCTTCTGCAGGGCGCTGGCCCGCGGGACTGGAGGCGTGTGTTTGTAAAGCCACTGACACACGGCTCTCACAGAGGCTGCCGTGACTCACGTTTCATACGCCAACTCTTGGTTCTCTATCATCTTAGATGTAAATTATGTCCCCCCCTGATCAGACCCGCCCTGCATGTGGCTGGAGCTGACCCACACGCCGACCCGAGGCTAAAGCCACGTCCGCCACACAGGCAGCCTGCGGACGCGCTGCAGGTCCCTGCGCGACCGGAGACGCTCTGCGACACGGAGGGCGAGGCCCGTCCCGGAGGAAGCGCTGCGGCGCTGCACCCGGCGAACGCCCGCTGTCAGCTCAGCACGCAACACGCAGGAAACGGCGCTGAGCCGGCGCGCTAACGGGGGCGGAGGCCACAGCGCACGGACAGGCTGCTGGCGCGCAGCTCTCCGGCACGTGTGTCCTCTGCCCTTTTTCCGTCCGTCACGCAGGGACAATAAAACTGCCAGACGGTGACTGGAGACTTGTTCCCAGCGGCGGCTGAGACACCACCAAACCCCTCCGGGCCTGGAATCCTGGCTCAGCTGCTGCGTCAGCCTTCACGAGCGTGGCTCACACTCGCCGGCGACCTCTGGAGAAAGGGAGGGACCCCCAAGGCCCCCACAGACCGGGAGGAGCTCCCCCGGGGCAGCGGCGGGCCCAGCGCAGGGCTGCCCCGGGGCAGGCCCGTGCGGGAAGCCCAAGCCCGGCAGCCCGGCCCCCACGCTGCCCTCTGGACAACGGTGACCCGGCCTGGAGCTGCCTGCCCAAAGCACTGACACACTGCGACTCCCCACACTGCACCACGTCTGAGGCTGTCCCGAGCAGGGTCACGCCCAGCTCCAAGGAGGAACCCTGTCTGCCTCCGTCCACTGCACGGCAGGAAGCGAGTCACCTCCGACGCCTTCGGCTCTGCCGGACTGCGACTTGGTCAGGGAAGCCCGACCACAGGACCTGTCTCGGAGGCACGCTGGGCCCCGGGCGCCCCCTTGTGCCCACACAAGCAAACACAAGCCCTCTCGGCAAGAAAGCCACTGGCCAGGGACCCCACAAGACTCCCCAAGGCCGAGTCTGCGCGAAGACAAACTCTCAAGAAAAGGCCACCAAATGTCCAAGAGGAGCAGCCACCGTGAGCGAGAGTGGGCAGAGGCAACGTAAGCAGACTTAGACAGCCGAGGGCTTCGGATGGGGAATTACAGGGTACAGGACACAAACCTACGTGCGGAACATCAAACGAAAATTGAACGAAAAAGAGCGCGAGGAAAAAGCGGCTCTCCAAGATGACCAGCAGGGGTGAGGAGACGCGGGGCGGCGGGGGCCAAGCCGGGTGGCTCTTCCCGAATCTCCCTCGTACGGACAGGCTGGCTGGGCAAAGTGAATGACACTGACGACAGCGTGAACCCTGAACACTCACAGAGAGACAGACCACCGGCATCACAGGACCCAAGCGGGGAGCGTCGTGTGTGTGACAGGCCGGGCTGGCGCCTGCACAGGAGCCAGCAGTCCCCCGTGGAAGCCTGGTGAGCGGAGGGAGAGCTCAGCGAGAGCCGGGGAGGGACCCCGCGCAACGCGGCCCCTGTGAGCAAGGGAAGCGAACAGCCAGCTTCGAAAGGAATCAAGCAGAACGTCTCAGTGAGAAATGCAATCGCTGAGACGAAGAGGGTGGGGAGGAGGTGACGGTTAGGGAGAGGTGACCGTGGGTTTCCCAGACCAAACCCAGAGTTGCACACGCAGGAAATGAGCTTTGCCTTGGGGAGCAGTAAACATCGACCACGCAGGGACCCCGCCTGGCCTGGCCGGGGAACAGACCCGGCTCCCAGACGCACAGAGACCTTAAAGGCAGCCAGAGGGCGAGAGCACCTGCCGGTGAACTGCAGACCTGTGACCTGTGACCTGTGTGACCTGTGACGGGCTGGGCTGCGACGACGGAGCCAGGAGCCCAAGGACACGGTCGACACAGCGCTCAAAGCGAGCAAAGACACGGCGGAGGAGACACAGTCCCATCACCAAGAGTGACAGCAAGGAGCCCTCAAGTTTAGACCCACGCGGGTCAGTCAGCATTGCGACTGTCATTGGAAAGACCCGCTCCAAGCACCACCTCAGGATGGCCACTCCGTCCTCCTCCGCGGGTCCAGGACTGGCGTGATGACACTCCAGTCCCGTGCTCCTGTCTCACCAGCGCTTCCCTCTGTCGCCCCCCCTTTCCTGTGTGCAGCCATCGGAACAGTCCTAAAACATGGCTGTCATCTCTTCAGTGCTCGCCCCGTGCGGGCCCCGTGCAGCTGCGGCGGGGGAGGCGCTACACCCCTCCGCAGACGAGGGTGGTGAGGTCTCTGAGGTTAAGTGACCTCAGTGTGACCAGTGTGGCGGAGTGCGAATCCCTCACAACACCGAGTGACGCGCAGACGCAAAAGCCCCGTGGAAGCTGGGAGGAAAGCCCCACCTCGCCCGCCCTGGGGATGCACATGAACGGACAAAGGCTTCACCCGACGACGGGCGCGGGCAACGGGCAGGTGCCCCACAAACTTCCGCCGGAGAACAGGTCAGTGAACGCTGTCACCGCTGTCACTGCTGTCACCGCACACTCTCCCCCGTTACACTCATGTGTGAACAAACGTGATCACACAGGTGGCCACAGTGGCCTACTCCTCTGACCGGTGAGCAGGCACCTGGCCAGCTGCCCGCAGAGCCCAGCCCAGCCACGCGGCCCCGCTCCAAGCAGCAGACCGACACCGGGGTTCGCTCACGCTTCCCCAAGCAGGCGCGCCCACGCACGTCGGGGCGGAGTCAGCGAGCGTCTTCCATAGAGGGCCACTGTCTAGCACCACTCAGCTTGGCCCCTAAGAGCGTAAACCACGTAAAAGAACGGACGGGGACGCACTGCAACTAAACCACAAGAGCAGTCGGAGGCCTCTGCACCTCAGACGCCCCTCCTGACATTACTGATCGTCTCTATGGCATCCAGGGCCCCGCCAGCAAGAGACGCAGCGTGGGCAAGAGGCCTGCCACCTACCCACCGCGCAGGGCAGGCCCCGGGGCGGACCTCGGCAGAACTCCCTTCCAGACCCTTCTCTGCAGAGAAGCAGCTGAGGGTGCAGCTGTGACGTCCTCAGTGACACGTGTCTCAAAATTCTGCATGTCAATCTTATCGACGCAATAACTAGACCCAGGATGACTGCTGAACACGTGGCAAGAAACCTGGTCGCCCGCATCTCGGTCAGTAGAGGGGACAGTGATTAGAGTGGCACAAGGAGGAAACAGGCGGGAACAGCCCCGGGTGGGTAACTGGTGTCGCCGCTTCCTGTCCCCCCGGGTCCCCCGCCGGGGGCGCTTACTTGATCTTCAGCAGGTTGAGGGACTTGTTGGACGACGCTGTTATCTCCCCAGTCTTGTTTCTATTGATGTAAACCGAGAAGCCATTGTTCTGGAAGCCGAACTCCTTTGCGACCTGGAACGAGCCGGAACGACAGAGACTTAAGAACACGTGTGCACGTCGATATTCCGACCACATCGACCACATCCACGTCGGACGTCCCTGGGGCACGCAGTCCGCTCAGACACTGCTCACTGCCCAAGTGTCTCTTGCTAGTCAGCTCTCCTGCGAGGAAACTGGTACCGCTTAGACAGACGTCAAGTAAAATGAGGAAAAATGGCCAAGAAGCAGCAAAGCTTTGGGTACATGAGACTATGACACATTTAAGAGACTGAAGGAAGCAAGAGTCGTGACCACATCAGGAAAATGTAATGTCTGCTTTTGAAATCGATTATAAAATCCCAATTCCGATTTTGAAACGTCACAGGAGGCTGGAGCGTCGAAGATGCCCCCCGCTAAGTAATGGTGCCTCACGAGAGAATGAGGATTGGACTGAAAAATATTAGAAAAAAAAAAAAAGGCCAAAACCTCAAATGTGATGAAAAACATAGAACAACAAACCCAAAGTACAGCAAACTCAAAGTAGAATAAAAAAAGAAAAGAAAGAAAACTGTCCCTCAGCACACCGTGGTCACACTACCCAAGCAGGCACGGATGGGGCCAGCGGCAAGGGAATGACACCGGAAAATGCGGGAAGGGGGAGGAGTAAAAATCTGTCAACTCAGCACTCTGTATCTGGTGACACCACCCTTCAGACACCAGGGGAGAATCAAAATGATTTGGGGTCACCCACACCTGAGGGAGCTGTCGCCGGTAGCCTCCACTGAAGTAACTGCTCGTGGATGCTCTTTAGGATAAAGAAAAACGGTGCCAGACAGACCCCCGCCCCCGAGGAACACCGGAGCAGGCAGCGTGAGGGCGACAGCTCTGTGCACGCGGAGCGAGCCCGGAACCGCCGTGAGGACCCTGACAGGCGGCCGTGGAGCAGTGTCCCCGAGCCCACCCACGGCGTGTGCCCTCCTCTACCTGCTGCCTCTCAGCGGGGACCGACTGGCCCTTTAACGTGAAACTTAGTGAGAAAACCTGGCGTTTATTCACTGTAAGGAAAAGGGGTTGATTTAACAATTAACTTCACGTACTATTTTCTGCTGGCTTAAAAGAAAGGACTAAAACTAATCACCTCGTCATCCTGAAATTCTGAAAGTGTATGAGAAACGGTCTTCGAGACAAACGTTTCACACCACGTGTACTGGTTAACTATGGGATACTATGTGACTTTTTTCCCCCCAGTTAAAAGTGGCATTCATAAAATAAAGCCTCAGGAAATTAAAACCATAAAATTTGTATCCCCAAGTGCAAACAAAATAAAGACTAAAAATAACAACTGTGACACTTCTGTGAAACAATTTAGAAAGAAATTGAAACTAACAAATGGCCGCTGCAAAACAATGTTTTCCTGTAGACAAAGCGCCGCAAGCTGTCACCAAGAGCGAGGACTCGTTCGCCGGGACTGTTAGCTGGAGCACAGACACAAGACTTCTGGATGGAAAGCAACTTCCCAAACGGGCAGGTGTTGTGCTGGCCAGCCCTGTCTGTGGGTCAAGGTGACGCCCTAGGACCAGACAGCCAGAACTCTATACATTCGGTTTTTTTACAGTACTCCTGGGAAAGTTACTAGTTGTGTGAGCTTTGTGAGTTGTGTCTGAAGAAAGAAATTTATCTAAGGCATTGGGCGTTTTTAACAAAAATCTTAGCAGAGCCTCACAAAAGTGTGATTGAAATCTTCATAACTTTATAAAGATAATCCTGATGTGTCGTTACTGAACTTGGGAGTGGGCGCAACCGGGAAGGAAGGGAGAAGAGACACAGAAGCGGGGATAACAGTGAAAGACGAAGACCCTCACGGTAACGCCCAAAGCCCCAGGCACCTTTTTCAGGAACGTGGCGGCTGTCTCTCTCTTGGTCGCGGTGATCCGCTTCACCCCGTCCGGGGACTGGACACGAATGATCTGCGGTGAAGGAAACGAGATGGTCACTATGCAAACTAGAAAGGTCCCGGCCTAGAACCGAGACGCGCACCTGCAGCCTCTCATCACCTGGGTCGCTGAGACTGAGAGCGGAAGCTCACCCCGCCCCTGGCGACGCCCAAGCCACTGCTGCTGGAGAAGGAAGGCCAGACTAGTCCCGCCCTGACTCTCAACTCTTACCGGTTCACTCGGAAGAACAGAGTGAGACAGAACCATTATTTATAGAGTACACCTGAAACACTTCTTTTCTCTTCAGATTTAAAAATAACAAGGGGGGGGACTCCCTACCATGAATCATGAATGACTGGGTTCTTTAAAAATTTCGCTTTGTTCCAGGATCTACACACAGACATCAGAGTGATTTAAAAGAATCGAAGGAAATCTTCTCAACCTTAAAGAGGAAGGGACTGAACACTGTGGGAAAGCCTAGCAGGTTCTAACATACTCCCGGCAAGCCCGAGACCGCTGACAGGCCCGGGAGACGCCCCGACAAGACACGACTCCCCAGGAGTCGGTTTCTACGCCGATCGAAGCCCTTCTGAAGGTGCGCTGGCACGCCTGGCCAACCGCGCAAGGGGCGTGGGGCGGCATGCCCCCCCACCTGAGGGCGGGAGGAAAGATGGGTGCTGATGTGCCAGAAAGCGCGCATGGGGTGCTCCTCTCCGCAATGACTGCGCCGTGCACCGTGTGAAAACACTATGCAGATGAAAACATTACAAGCCACTGTTTTCAACAAGGATTTTCACCGACACACAACGGCTTTCAGCCTACGGTCTGCTTTTCTCCAACAAATGAAGAATCATCTAGAAGTTCCTAGAATAGCTCGACTTTCTCATTTGCTACCGGCTTTCACTTGACTGAAAAGGTTTTGCTCCCATACTGTTCTCCATTTTTAAGGTTTTATTTTGGATAGTCATGGAATCCCAATCGTTATTAACGGCACAAAATAGTCTCTACCTCTTTGCTTAATTACTTCTGTTCACCTTCGCCCTCATCCGTGCAGAGTGCAAATACAGATGCTTCTGACCTTTGATTTCTAGTACGTTCCACTCTGATTCAATACGTGGAACAACATTCTCATGATATGCAGCGTGGGCATTCACGAACTACTCCCAAGTAACTATCTGCTTCTCCAATGTCTCCAACCCAGGCACGGTGGGAAGCGAAGGGCTGTTTCTCTGTACAGGAGTCTGTGACTGTCCTCAGGCTGTTCCCTCGGGAACAAAAGCACGCCACGCCACTCCCTGAGGAGCTGCAGATCAGGTTTACACGGTTCAGGAGCGTTCTAGACTTGAGGTCATTCTACTCGATCATCTACAACAGAGCACGGCAGTCCAGGTTCCCAAGCTAAGCCCAGTCCCTAACTCGGACAGACAAGGTAGCTCGTCCTGAGGAAGAGCTTGGCCTCTGATGGCTTGGCCTCTGACACGGGCTACAAAATCAAATCCACAAGAGACAGACCAGGCAACAAAAACACGCAGCCTCTTGGTAACTTAGGTTTCCCTGTTTATGAGAAAAGCAGCCCAGCATACTTCTTAGGAGAGTCCAAGAATTGGTGAGGTCATCAGTGACACCCACAGAAATGTGTAGACTTCTATATTTGGGGGGAAAAAAAAAACTTTTTGAAATCAATTTCACAGGAAGGATGTTTTAATGCCTCGCAACCTCAGTGACAAGCCTCATAATACACGCTAGGAGAAAAATGGCCTTGTCTGAAACGACTCTTTTTGTCCAAGGTGACTCTAAAGTGAAGGGAAAGTGACAGCAGATTGGAGCGCTCATGCTTAATCTTTTTCTAGAAGTCACCAACGATCCGTGAATCTTATTTTAAAAGCAGCCCAGTTTCTCTCGGGCCCCGTCTGGGTCGGGAAGCACTGCACCGAGGTGACGGCAGCCACCGCTCCTGCCCCAGGGGAGAGCTGCGAGGGGCGGAGCCAGGCCGGGGACGCCTCCCACGGAGCTGGAGCACCCCAGAGGCGGCCCCGGCCCCGGGCGGGCGTGCGGGACGCGCAGCGAACGCGCAGGGCCGCGGCCGGCCGGGGAACCCCGAATTCTCCTTACGGGGGAACCCAAGTTCCTCTGTTCCTCTGTCTGCTGCTGCTTTTCCTGCCACGTTCTCTTTTGGGGGAAACTTTCCCCAAGTCAGCGCGCGACCCGCTTTTTTGAAATGTTCACTGACTTTTTTTTTTTCCTTTAAGGGGTAAAAAAAAAAACCAAAATAAAAAAGGAGTGTGCCGAGTCCTCGGTCCCGGAAGCAGTGGGACCGGCCTCTGACCTCGCTCCCGGGGAGACGGGGGGCTCGGCCGTCCTCTCCTCCCCGCCGCCGCCGACGAGCCGGACGGCCCGGCTGCGGGGTCCCCTCCCGCGGGGCGGGGTCCGCGAGGTCCCCGTGGGCGTCGTGACACGGCGCTGAGCGGGGCGGTGAGGAGGGGACGAAAGGACCGAGCCCCTGATCGGACGCCCGGCCGGCCGGCCGCCGCCGCGCCTCGGGAGACGGCGGGTGAAGGCCCGGCCCGGCCGCTGCGCCCGCCCACGGTGGCGGCGCCGCGCGGCGGGGACCCGGCGGCGGGGCCCCTCGGTCGGGGGACCCGGCTCGCGGGGAGCCCCGCGCGCGGGGCCGGCGGGCCGCGGGGGCCTCCCGCAGGCCGCGCCGGCAAATCTGCTGCCTCATGCCGGCGCCCGCTCCCGCCCGGCCGCCCCACTCACGATGCTCTCGGCCATGGCGGCCGCTCCCGCGTCCGGGCTCGAGCCCCGGGCCGCCGCCGCCTGCCGCCCCGCGGGCCTCGCAGCCCCGGCCTCAGCCCCGGCCCCGGCCTCCCGCCGCCGCCGCCACCGCCGCTCCAGCTTCGCCGCCCGGCCGCCACAGCAGGGACGTCCGGTGCCTCGCCGAATGCGCTCCGCCCGCCGCGCAGCCCCGAAAACAGGTTCCGGGCGCGGCAACGGCCGCGCATGCGCACGGCGGCCCCACGCCCTCCTCTGCGCCGGCGCGGCCACGCCCCTTTCCCGCCGCCCCGCGCGCAGGCGCTGACCCCGCCCCGGGCCACGTGGGGAGCGGACCCTTTGGAAGGTGGCTTCCGTAATGACATGGGTTCGCTGCTGGAACCCAAGCGATACAGGGAAGGCCGAAGGGAAGCAGAGATAACCGTTGGCGGGTTACGGCTGGAGAATATTTCAGACATCGCGTTAGTTACATATAAACAGAGAAAAATGGTTTCAGGCAGGTGACATCCTGCCTTCATGTTACCGAAAAAGAAACTAGTTTCTCTGAATCTAACAAAAGAGGGAAAAAAATTTTTTCGATTGTATTTTAGATCGTTTCTCTAATATAATGTTCTGAAATGCGCCACCAGGGCCGCCTGGGGTGGGGGCGGGGGGGGCGCACCTCTGCTGCTGAACGGGCCTCATGCTGGGTTCAGGGTTCTGCTGTCACCGTCCGAAAATGATTAATAATTTTCAGCAAGGAGCTCCACCTTTTCGTTTCGCACTGGGCCCTGCGTATTTTGTGAAAACCTCCAAGCAGCTAAAACCTGTTTTTTTTCACCCCCTCGTTCAACTTCCGATTGTATTTAACCCCCATACTGAAGAAAGTTAGGGAATTGTTACTCGCATTTCCTCCCATCCCCGCCTCTGAATTTCACCGATTTTGTTATTACTGTTGCAGTGTTGCTGGTTGTGACACATTCTGTTCCTTAACCTCAGATTCAGCAGTTATTTGAACGTGGCTGATGCATTCGGTCCCCAAGTATTTATTAAGTGTCTACTTTCTGTGTAGCATGGCTCCCTAATGCTGGGGACAGAGCAGCAAGAAGCCAGTGAGTGCCCTGTCCTGATGGGACCCACCAAGGGGAAGGCAGGTTACAAACCGATCGGCATATGAATACACGTGTCAGTAACCACGAGGGCCATGCGACAATGGAAACTATTTTAAATAAAAGAGTCAGAAGGAACTCTCTGGGGAGATAAGATTTGAGCAGGTCCCAGGTGAAGTGGTCCACGCAGGTGTCCAAGGGGAGAGTGGGAGAGGACGGGGAAGCACGTGCAGAGGTCCAGGGGCTGAGCAGGGCTGGCTGTGCTCCAAGAACACTGCTAGCAAGGGTGGGGCGGGCAGGGGAGGGGCGGGCAGGGGCGGGCTGGGTCAGGAAGAACCAACCGGTCCGACATGCCAAGGCCTCACACTCTATGCTAAGTGTTGGGAAGCCTTTAGATGTGAGAGTGAAGGAAGTCTCCGTATGTTGTAGGATCCTTCTGGAAGCTGAAGGGAGCGTGGACAGTAAGTAGGGAAGGGGCAGGAGGAGAAGCAGGGACACCCTTGACAAGGCCGATAACAGTAGTCCAGAGGTCAGACCGTGGTGGCAGCAAAGGCCGAGAGGCGGCTGCACCCAGGACAAGCATTGCAGGAAGGTGGAAGAGGGGTGCCTAAAGCACAGGCAAACTGGTTTTTATTCTGCTGACACATCCCCCTGCTCTCCCTCAGTCCTGTCCTTGTGCAGAATGGCCTCTGATCTTGTCGCTTATCTTGTAACCAAACACAGTCCTTATCCAGAATCTCCCAGTGCCTTCCTGTTCGAGCATCCCATGATGACAGACATGACATGCTATTATATACATTGTTAATTTTTCATCTCCATTATGTGACTGTGAAGGCAATTCACTTTTTTTATGTTTTCTTTTGTTTTTACGCCTACAGCACCTGGTCTTCCTAGGTGGTCTCCCATCCAAGGACTCACCAGGCCCGACCCTGCTTAGCTTCCGAGATCAGACAGGATGGGACGTGTTCAGGGTGGGGTGGCCATAGACTGGTGTCTTATAGGGAGAAAATCGGGGGAGTAAGCGGGCATTTAGCTGCAGGCGGGTCACTGGGGACCACAGGGGCCTGTGTCCCTGGGAGAAGTGATGGAGCAGCCACTGAATCTTCTGGAATGAGGCCCACACTGGGGGCCTGGAGCCATGGCCTGTGGCCAGCTCCCTCACAGTGCCACCCACACGGTGCCTGCACAGAGTTTCAGGGCATCCACGAGGCAGGGCCGAGATTCCAGCTCAGGAAGAGAGCTCGTTCTGCCTCTGACGCAGGGGTTGTCCTAAGCCCTAAAATGTGACTCCTCACATGATTCCACCGTGACCGCAGCGTCCTGGTGCAGCTCACAGCTCACCCAGCGCTGAGCTCCCGGCTCCCGGAGTGGCCAGGGACACGGCACACCAGCCCTGGGGTCCCAGCCAGAGAGGCTGGCTGGGCAGGGGACCAGTGCATCTGTCCAGGTGGAGGATGGAGGAGGGGGAAAGGAGCCCCCTGCTGTCTCAGGTAAGCCAGCGCCCTGGCGGCCTCACTGAGGGATGGAGGTGTCCCCAGCCCCAAGACCTGTAAGAGCTGCTAAGATGGGGGTGGAGTTGTACTAATGAAACACTTAACCTCACCCAGCACCCTGTTCAGACCTGCCCCTGTGTTTGAGCGTGGGGTGTGTCCATGCCCCCAGGAAAGCACGTGCCAGGGGAGGGAGCCCACCCAGCCCATCAGGCTTACCCCAAGTCCTCCCCTCCCCCTCCACCCACCCCCGGACGCCTCGGCCTCCTCATCTCCCCTGCCGCCCCTTCCCTGCTGCTCCTGTCGCTCAGCCCCGTGCCAGCCCCTGGACAGGGGCCGAAGGCTAATGTCCTCCCAGCTGGCCATGGAGCTGTGAGATGACCCTTCGGCCTGTGACCGTGGTCTCCAGAGGCTCCAGTCGCCCAACCTGGCACCAGCAGCCTGTCCTTGGGCTCCTAGTGATTTGGGGGTTCTGGGGGGCTGATAAATGGCCTCCTCTTCTCTGCTCTGAGTTCGGAATCAATAAAGGATCGAGGCCAAGCAGATGGGTGCAGAGGGGAGGGACAGCTTCTTTCTGGCAGCGGGGATTGAGACGGGACCCCGGCAGGCACAGGGTGCAGATTCCTGCGTCTTCCCCCAGCCACACTGCGTCACTGAAGAGCTGGGTGCCTGCGGGTCTCCCAGCGAGGGCGGGCACGGGCCACCCTCCTCCACCGCTCCTCTCCCTGCAGGGAAGGCCTTCCTGCATCTGCCTGTGGGCGCAGGGGTAGGGAGGGCGAGCGGGCAGGCAGATCTGACACAGATGAACAGGCTTAGCAGCTTCTCCAAACCCTACCAATCAATGAGCCACTCCTCTATGGGGGACCGGGAGAGAGGGGATGGGTCCCCCAACGTTCAGGACCCCTTTACTCTTCCCCTTGGTACGGCCAGGGCCCCCTGGGCTTGGCCGAATGTCCTGCAAGAGGGCAGGCAGGGCCCCCTAGAAGGCCGTGCGTCCCCCAGGGCCCCGGTCCCCTGGCCTGTACCTCGCCGCCATGGGCCCGGCACAGCGTCTGCACCCAGATAGTGGGGTGACCGAGTGCATCCCGGGACATCGGGGCCGGTTTCAACAGGGGAGGCAGGAAGGGCATTTGCCTGAGCTGGCCCCTCTGCCCGGCGGGCCCCCACCCCGGGCCCGGGAGGAGAAGTCCCCTCGTGAACACACTCTTCATCGCAAGGGTGCGCTGGGAACGGGGAGGTGTGTGCTCACGGAGCATGGGCTCCCCCAGATGCGGATTGTCTGGGCGCAGTTCCCCTGCAAGTGACCAGCTGAGCCTCCACTGTTCCTCCTCTCTCCGCAGGACGCTGGGGGCCAGGAGCCAGCCCGCTCCGGGGGCAGCCCGCTCACGTCAAGCCCCCCGGGCCCCGCCGTGCAGAAGGGGTGGGCGGCGGGCCCGGCCCCCTCCGTCCCCCTGGGAACCAGCTGCCTCAAGTGTCTGACTTTTCTGTCCAACTTTATCTTCGCTCTGCTCGGCCTGCTGGCCCTGGCCACTGGGCTCTGGGGCCTGACCGTCAAGGCGTCTCTGGGGAGTAGCTGGGCGGGCGCCCTGCCCGCCGACCCCATGCTGGGGCTGCTGCTGGGGGGGCTGGCGGTCGGTGCGGTGAGCCTGGCGGGCTGCCTGGGCGCCCTCTGCGAGAACGCCTGTCTGCTGCGCTGCTTCTCGGGGGGTCTCCTCACCTTTCTGGTGCTGGAGGCCCTGGCGGGGGCCCTGGTGGTGGCCCTCTGGGGCCCGCTGCAGGACGGCCTGGAGCACGCCCTGCGCAGGGCCATCCCCCGGTACCAGGACGACCCCGACCTGCGCTTCCTCGTCGACCAGCTGCAGCTCGGGCTGCGGTGCTGCGGGGCCGCCTCCTACCAGGACTGGCAGCAGAACCTGTGAGTGCCGCGGCCCGGCGGGGAGGGCGGCGGGCCGGGCGCGCGCACGTGCACACACACACACGCACTCGCGCATGCACACACTCACCTACACACACGCATACTCACACACACGCACTCACACAGCGCATGCACTCTCACACACGTGCACTTGCGCATGCACACACTCACCTACACACACGCATACTTACACAGCGCATGCACTCTCACACACGTGCACTTGCGCATGCACACACTTGCCTACCTACACACACACTTGCACACTCATGCACACACTTGCCTACCTACACACACTCTTGCACACTCATGCACACACTTGCTCACCTACACACAAGCACTCGCGAACACACTCGTGCACACTCATGCACACACACTCACACACACTCACTCACCCACAGACATGCACTGACACTCACACTCGCACACACGCACTTGCACACATGCCCACACCTACGCATGGGGCAGGGGAGCATGCGGGGGCCGTCACGGAGAAGGGTCCACAGTCCACATCAGCCGGCAGACATAGAAAGCCACCTTTGGGGTTTAGGTAACCAAAACCATTCGATGTCAAATGCAAACAGCTTTCAGGTTAATTCAGGACAGTCTCCTTTTGCAATGTGTGCGCGTGACCGCGCGCGTGTGTCCACGTGTGTGCTTAAGCCGTGCTGACGAACACAGAACAGTGTAGTCACGTTCTGTTCCAGGATATGTTTTGTCATCTGTCCCCCACGCGCAGACACCCCGGCCCGCACCTGCCCTCCACCTGACCCCCACGACGGGTGGTACATGTCGCCCCACCTTGGGCCTTCCCAGCACCCGATCACGACACATGGAGTCATGGGGAGACTCTTGAAAACTGGCCGTTTGACCCAACAGACACTAGACGTGCCGGGCACTCTAGAAGCACGCACGTGGGTTGTCCTCGTTTGGTGGCTGTGTGTGATCTCGGATGGGTGGCTGCCCCTTGTGCTGTGACCAACTGCCCCGCCGGCCCTCGAGCCGCTGCTTTAGTGAGGCCCAGCCTCCTGGGAGATGAGACAGTGTGTGGGGAGGAGGAGGAGGAGGAGGAGGAGGAGGAGGAGGAGGAGGGCGCAGAGTTGTAGGTCTCAGGACCCGGACGCCCCTCGTAGGGCAAGGGCACCTGGGGACCATAACGACGACAACGCTCCCTCTCGGGCCCGGAAGCTCCTCCAAGCCTCTTGCTGCTGCCCAGTCCTGCCCTCGCGTCCTGCTATGACTCACGGGCCACTGCCCAGGCCTCTGCCAGGCCTCAGCCCACCTCCTCCTGCTCTGGCTCTATCTGTTCAAACCAACTCTGCAGCACATACTAAGCCAGGCCGTCCTACCCCCGCCCCTTACCAAGTGACTGTCGCCCCCTCACCATCTCACTGAATATGTCCCTTCAAGCCAAGAAGCTGTCACCTCTGCCTGCACGTAGAGGGGAACTGTGTGCCAGGATCGATTCCAGCAAGCTGGGTGTGGCGTGTGTGTCTGTGTGTGCACAAGTACGCGTGCCCGTGCGCATGTGGGCCTGCGCCTCTGTGCCTCGTGCATCGTGTGTACGCATCCTGCATGTGCATTTGTGCCTGTGCATGCACGCATGCACGTGTACATGTGCACAGGTGTGAGCGTACATGATGTGCGTGTGCCTACTACGCGTGCGTGAAGCCATGGAAGCTTGAAGGTGGGTCAAGCTCAGTCACAGGACTGAGTCTCAGAACAGTGGGCCCTGCCCTCCGGACTGACGCCCGTGCGCCTTGCTCGCAGGTACTTTAACTGCAGCTCGCCGGGGGTCCAGGCCTGCAGCCTTCCTGCCTCCTGCTGCATCGACCCCCAGGAAGATGGAGCCGCTGTCAACGACCAGTGCGGCTTCGGGGCCCTGCGCCTGGATGAGGACGCGGCTCGGAGAGTGGTGCACCTGGAGGGCTGCGGCGCGCCACTCCGGCAGTGGCTGCGCGGGAACATCCGGGCGGTGGGCGGCTTCGCGATCGCGGTCGTGGTGGTCCAGGGGGCGGAGCTCCTGCTGGCCACGCAGCTGGTGAGGGCCCTGGCCGACCGCAAGGGGGCGACGGAGAGCCGCGGACCCGGCGGGGTGGCCCGGCCTGTCCCCGCGCCGAGCTGCTGCGGCGCCTGCGCCGGGTCCCCGGCCAAGCAGGCCCCGGGCTGACCCGCGGGTGGGACGGACGCCGGGGGCGCCGGGATGGGGTGTAGGGCTGCAGGCCTCCCCCGCCTCCCAGTGCCAGAGTCCCGCGCCAGGCGCTGTGGACGCGCACCTCGGACCCCTGGCCTCCCTCCACCTATGTGCCTCGGGCCCCCTGGTCCCCTTTCCGGAGGGCGGGCACCGCCCCCTGCCCGGTCCTATCCTCCCGAGGCCCATCGCCTGACTTCGCGCTTTCGGAGCCCCTCGCCCCGCCCAGCGCCCCGCACTGGTCCCGCTCTTGCCAGCCGGGGTGGCCCGGGAGTCAGAGCAGGCCTGCCTGACGCAAGGAGGGCGCCCGCGAGGCCACCAGGCCGGGGAGGGAGAGAGAAAGCTGAGCGAAATCCTGCTGCCAGCCCCCAATCCCGATCCCCATGCCCACCGCCGACCCCCACGCTTGACCTCTGCCTCCCAGGCCCCGCCCACGGCCCCGCCCACGATGCCCGCCCCTGAGGCACCCGTTGTCACCGCAGCCTGTCTGTCGTCACCTGTCCTCCTCTGAGGCCACCTGCCCCCTTCCCAGGCCTCTGCCTCCAGAAGAGGAGAGTAAGTTGTATTGAGATGTATCATTCACGCAGTAAATCGCACCGATCTTAAGAGGGCCACACGAGGAATTCTTGCCTATCTAAACACCTGCGGGCCCACCACCGGGTCCAGATCCGGCCGGAGCAGGTCCCCTGGTCCCCTCCCTGCAGTCGCCTCTGCTCTGGCCTCATCACCTTCCCTTAGGGGGGCCTTCTCTGGCATTCCCATAAACGGGCGGGCGGAGGCCCTTTCCGGGAGCCACGCCTGGCCAGCGCACCTGGTCCACACCTGGTCCACGTGGACGTGGACCGGGCAGCTTCTGGACGGTGACTGCGGCCAGGGACGGTGGGCGCGGGTCCGTGTGGGGCGCGCCTGCTTCCCCTAGGTGTGGTGTCAGGAGTGTGACTGCTGGGTCACTGGTGTATCTGTCCAGCTTTAGTGGACACTGAGGACGGGCTGGCCGGGCCACAGGGCCAGTTCCCCAATGTCTCTGCACCTGTCCCTCACCTGTGTGGTGGGGATAGGTGTTCCCTGCTCCTGGCGTGGCTGCTGTTGGGCCTCATCCCGTCCCACCTCCTCGGTGAGAGCTGCCCTGGCCGCTGGGCGTGCGTGAGGCCCCCGCGTTGCCCCCACCCTGGACTGGCTGCGGGCACCCCCCCCCGCCATCGCCATCGTGGGCCCGCGGGCAGCGCCCAGAGGGTTTCCTTCCCTCCTGGCCTGGCCAGGCCCTGTGCCTCCGTCCACATGCTCCTCTGAAGCCACCCACACCCTTGGGCCCTGTCCCACGCCCAGCACACCCCAGACGGGTCAGCAGGGCACAGAAATTTTATTTTTAAACAGGAGGAGCACACGTGGGCCAAGGACAAGCTCCCCACAAGTGTGGTGGATTCAGAGGGGCCTCGCTCGCTCTGACACCCCAGGACCCCCCCCACCCCCCACGTCAACGCAGGCACGCCAGCTGGGAAGGGTTCGTGGGGAGCTGTCCTCACCTCCGACAGGCAGGACGGGGGCTGCGGTTGGGGGACACTCCTGGGAGGGGCTGCCCTGGCTTTCCAGCCGCGGGAGGAGAGGGGCTGCGGGTCAGTGTCTCTGGAAGTCAAGCAGGGCCAGGGGAACCCCAAAACGGTGTCCAGCGGGGAAGTGGTGGACTCTTGGGGTCGGGGGGCCTGACACCCCCTCCAGCCAGGGTCCGCAGACACAAGCCGGTGACCCGGACGCCCTCGGGGCGGTCCCCTCGCAGGACTCCTGAGCGGGGGCCAGAGCGGGCCGCGGGGGCGGGAGGGGCCGTGGCCGGCCGGTCCCGTTAGATGATCCCGTACTGGGCCAGCTCGTGCAGCTCCAGGTGGTTGAAGGCCTCCCACGGGCAGATGACCGTGATGTCTGCAGGAGAAGGGGCCGCGTGACCGGGCCGGGCCATGGCCCCACCCCGAGTCGGGCAAAGACCCCCCACCTCCCAGGACACTCCAGCTGTCAAGGGGGCGGGGGGTCGAGTGGGCGCCCCACCCCGGAAGAGAGGGAGTGAAGCAGGCCCAAGGGAGGGGACAGGAGAACGTGGGCCTTGCTGGGGGGAGGGGACTGCAAGGTCTCCTGGTTTTCTCTGGTCCCCCGAAGTCCCCGGTGAACCCGCCCTGTGGGGAACACCCCACTTCCGGGGGATGCAGCGCTTGGTGTTGAGAGAAAACGAAGGACAGGCTGGGGGCAGCGCCCCACATGAGCCCGGGCCCCGCACCCCAGTGGGTGGGTGAGTGGGGGACCTGGGGAGACCTTCGGCTGTCATACCTGTTCCCAGGCCTTCCATTCCCGGAATGTCATCCCCAAACCTGCAAGGACAGAGCGCTCAGGACAGCGGCCGGGGGAGATGAGTGGGGTGCATGGGGGTGTGCCTGCCCTTGAGTGGAGGTTCCTAAGAGCATGGAGGATCTGTGAGTGTGCCCCGATGTGTGTGTGTGAGTGAGTAAGTATGCCCTGGGTGTGTGAGCTGTGAGTGTGCCCCCGGTGTGTATGGGAGCTGTGAGTGTGCCCCTGGTGTGTGTGGGGGCTGTGAGTGTGCCCTGAGTGTGCATATGTGAGCTGAGTATGCCTCGGATGTGGGGGTGGGTTGTGTGCCCCGGGTGTGTGGGTGTGAGCCGTGAGTGTGCCCCGGGGGTGTGTGTGGGTGTGAGTGAGTGTGCTTCCCAGGCCCCTTTGGCAGTAACAGCTGGACGGTGAGAGGAGCTGCCCCGAGCCCCTCCTGCTTCCATGCTGCGGATTGGGGAGCCCTAGACAGGCCCGGAGCAGGCCTTCGGGAACCCCTTTAGGACCCCAGGACCACGCTCGGCCAGGTAAGGGTGCTGAGGCCCCAGCGCCCCAGCCCTGGCCGGAGAGCAGCCCCATGTCCCTGCTGTGTAGCCTGGGGCTGGGCCCCTGCACCCCCTCGCAGGGGCCCCCCTTCCCCAGCTCTGCTTACCCTTGGACGCCTTTCTTGGGGGGCTTGCTCTTGAACTGCCTGGTTTGCCGCTGCTTAAATTTGGGGGGTCCTTTCCTGGGAGTGACGGGCCCCCCGGTCACCCGGGTGGCCGACCGGATCTCGGGCTTGGGCACCTCCAGGTTCATGGCCAGGTTGGCGGAGACCCTGTGCTGACCTTTGGCTTCTAAACTTCTTCAGGCCGTGGGCTGGGGGCAGATCAGGCGGGGGATGGAGGGGGCTCCATCATCCTTCCCGCTTCCAGCCCGCCTCAACCCATCAGAGCAGAGGAGAACCCGAAACATGAGACTCAGGCGGCCCTCGGCACGACTGGACAGGAGCCCCTGCCACGTCCACTCACGGCTCCACGGGGGCCAGGAGGGGGGCCCCAAGTGGACCCCTCCTCACATGCCTCCCCTTCTGCACTCCCCCCGCAGTCCCTGGGGGCTGGGACACTCGCTCATTCACTGCGGCATGAGGGGCACCCAGCAGCGAGGGTGCACTGCAGAAAGACCGGGAAACGGGGGCGGCGGGGTGCCGGAGTGCCGGGTAGGGAGCGGCTGTCTCAGAGAGAGGCGCTGAGCTGCAGGAACCCCGCCCAGCAGCACCCTCCCTCTGCTGGCACCCGCCGCCGCCCACCGCGCCTGGAGCCAGTGTCACCTGCTGGCGTCCTTGCGCCACTGCACAAGGGGACCTCCCCTCCTCTCCCCAGATGCCCTAAGCCCTGGTAACCTTGGCCAAGGTCAAGGGCAGCTCGGCTTCCTCTAAGCCTATTAGCGCCACAGGGAAACTAATCCCTCAGGGCCGCTGGGGTCCAGAACGTTCTGGGGCTAAGCCCATGACACAGACGGGAGCCACCGCCCCTCACCACACTCCACGGGCACCACCTCTTGGGTCCCCTTTCTCGCCCCCCGTCGGGCGGGCTGCAGTGCCTGACTCAGGCCTTGGGCTGCCGACTGCTGCCCGCTAGAGCGTCCCGGCTGCGGCCACCCAGGAGGCAAGGACAGGCGGGCCCACTGGCCAAAAGCTCGGTGGTGGGTGCCGGCACCTGTGTGGGGTGGACCCAGCCATGGACCCTCCCTCCCTAAGGCCCAGCCTCGGAGCTGGGACCAGCCCCAGCCCAGGAGGGGTCCAAGGCGGACCAGACCCCGACACCCACTCCCACAGCCCAGGGAGTGTCCCCAAAACCGAGACACCGGCCTGGTGTGGGCAGCACTGAGCCTGATGGAGCTGACCCGTGGAGATCAGCGCCCGAGCCGCCCCAGCCCCAGCCCTGCCTCTGGCCCAAGGCTCCCAGACCATTGCTGGCCTTGGGGACAGCCTGTGCCACCATCTGGGGGAGGGCAGAGAGGTGACCAGCTGGCGTCCTCCCTGAAGAACAGGGCCGTGGAGGGCTGTCACAGATCTAGGCCTCCGCCAGCTTCCCACCCTCTGTCAGGTGCCCGCTAACTCCCTTGGGTGAGTGGCCCCAGGAAGGACAGCTGGGGAAGGTGACTACTCACCAAGCACCGGGGCGTCTCAGGGTTGTGGGGCGCGTGGCTGGGCAGCCCTCACCAGGGGGTCACTGGGCATTTATCCTGCTCCCGGGTAAGCGGATTAGGACAGTTCTCTGACACCCCACTAATGAGATTGTCAAGGCCAGCCCGGCGGGCACCGCCGTTGAGGATTCTGGGGGATGGGAAGGGGCTTGGTGCAGGCACTACCTGAAGAAGGGACAAGCCAGGGACGGCAGTGAGACCACGAACAGCGACAAGGGCAGGACTCTCCGGTAGCTGCTTGTCCTTTGGGACGTGGAGGAAACAGCACTGACCGCTGCCTCGGGCCCCCCTTCATGGTCCCCAAGCCCTGTGTGGCCCCAGCCCCCAGTCACTTCTTCAGCCTCAGCTTTCATCCCGTCCTCCCGCCATGCTCCAAGGAGCCCCTTGCACCCCAGGGCCTTTGCACCTGCTGCTCCGGACCCCCAGCTCGCCCCTCCTGGGACCTCAGGGCTCTGCCCAGTATTGTTTCCGTAGGGTGCCCCCCCCCATCCCAGGCTGGACCAGAATGCCTGGCCGGTAGGCCTCAGGGCAGCTGGGCTCTCCCCCCGTCACTTGTCGTGCAGTTGAACGTTTGGATAATTTTGTCCTTTACTAGAGTTAGGTTATATTAGGTCCGGGTGTCTGACATGGCGATTTGACATTTGTGTACCTTACGAAGTGATGACTGTAACAAGTCTAGAACCCACCTGTCGCCACACAGTCATGACACTATGGTCCTGTGCTGTACATGACATCCCCGTGACTCATAGCAGGCAGTGTGCACCTCTTATTCCCTATCAGCTTCTTCACAAACCCCCCCACCCCTCCTCTCTGGCACCCATCAGTTCTCTGCACCTACGAGTCTGCTTCTATTTTGAGATCCATGGATAAGTGAACTCACATGGCATCTGTCTTTCTGACTTATTTCACTCGTAACACCCTCTAGGTCCATCCGCGTTCTCGCGAGTGGCGAGATTTCCTTTTTCGTGGCTGAGTAATATTCCATTGTGTGTATGGGCCACTTCTTTATCTGCTCATCCATCAGTGGACACTTAGTGACTTCCAGATCTTGGCTATTACTAGTAACACCCCCACGAACCCAGGGGTTCTCTTCAAACTAGGATTTTGGATTTCTTCCGAAAAATATCCAGGAATGTTATCGCTGGGTCGTAAAGTGGTTGTTTTTAATTTTTTGAGGAACCTCCACACTAGCGGCCATAGTGGCTGCAGCAGCTTACAGTGCCACCCACAGTGCACAGGGCTCCTTTCTCCCCACGTCCTCACTGACACGCTATTTGTTGATTTTTTTGATAACGGCCATTGTGACAGGTGAGGCGTTATCGCCCTGTGGTTGGCCAATTCTGCGTTAAGCTGCCCTCCACAGGAGTAGACTGGGGCAGACAGATGTCACGAGACCCTGGTGTCTGGCCCAGGTACTCCCAGGGCGCCAGGTACTCCCAGACGCTCAGGAAGCACTGGGGGGATGGATGAAGACGAGGCGTGCGCCCGCAGGGCAGTCTCGGCAAGCCCGGTGCCCACGCTGCGCCAGCCTCGACCGCCACGTTTACAACTAGGAGGGGCAAGGCCAGCGCTTCTCCTTGGGAATGTCACACTGCACGGGCCTTTGCCGTGACTGCTGAATTCTGAAGTAAGGCTAATTCCATAGGGTCCCCTGGGGGGGATGTATGTATATACATGTACATATGTGTGTAGACACATGTGAATACACCCACACGTGTGCCTACAGAAAACAGGTTACGACTCCGTATTTTTGAGAAAAACACAGAAAACCTCTTCCTCCATCTGAGATAAGCTACATCTGTCGCAGACCCCTTGGGGGCCCGGGCCGCCCCCAGCTCCGCTGTGCTGCATCATGGGGAAAACTCCGCCTTCCATTTCAAATCTGCGGGACAGGTCAGACCAGGCGGCCTCTGAGAGTCTGATAAATCGTGTTGCTATAATCAGGTTTCTCCGAACCAACCACAACTCTGAGAGCTTCTGGGTGACACTCGCTAGCCGTGCGAGACGGGTGTCAGATGAGGTGTCCTCAGCACAGCACCAGTCTGCCTCTGGGCCACCAGTTTCCATGTCCCTGGGAAGTAGTGGCTTTATATCAAAGGGAAGGCCTATTTGTCAGCTCAGATCCCGGACAAGTGGTATTGCAACCGTAGCTTCCCCCTTAAATGGGATAAAACCTGCGTGACTATATGTAGTCCCACCCCTATCCAGGCCACTGCCATCAGCCTGGAGTCGCTTCCGCCCTGGCCAGCTGCCGTGGACTGGAAGGACTGACCGGTAGCTAAGCAGTGCTCAGGTCCCTGAGGCTGACCAGCTGGGTGTCTCCCCTAGGACCCCGGCAGCTGGGCGCTGACTGCGGCTGGGCCAATGGGGCATTTCCCAGCTGCCTGGTGGCGTTTGTGTCTGCCAAGGGCTTTGCCAACGACAACTTCCCCGGGCCAGTTGGTGCTCCCTCTGCCGCCCTGCTCCGTAAACACCGAGGACCTCTGGGCGGGACTTCTGGGATGTGGGGACACGGAAGGGGGCCCCTGGGGTCACTGCTGAATATTGAAAAAATGCGTCTGATTTCCTCGAGGCCTCCTGTCCCACCAGTGCAAAAACCTTATTTATTCTCAGGGAAAGTCAATAAATAATTCTTCCGATTTCCACCCGACGCAAGCCCACAGAGGGGCCGCGCTGCTCCCTGGGCGGGAGCCCTGGGCGAGCGCTGGGCCAGGCCGGCTCAGCCTCCCCACCTCGCGCGAAGCTGGATCTCCATCCTGAGGAAGGCCTTGAGGTTCTCGTCGGCCACGTGCTCCTCCAGGGCGGCCAGGGCCCGCTCCCCGCCGTCCTGGTAATGCTGCAGCAGGACGTCGGCGTACTCCACCCACACGCAGTTGGGGCAGCCGCTCATGCAGCAGTTTGTGGGGGGCTGCAGCTTGGGTGGTGGAGGGTATGACGACTCCGAGGGGCCCCCGCTGGGCGGGGAGGACTTGAGCTGTCCTGTGCCGTCTGCACCTGTCTGGGAGCCCACGTCCACAGGGTCCTTCCCGAACCCTCTGCGGCCTGCACGCACTGGGATCCCGGCGAGGTACCTGTGCAGAATGCCGCCGCCTCCAGGAAGCCTTTGGCACCCGTCCCAGCTGGAGAGTCTGCGTAGCCCCTAAGAATGCAGATGAGCCTATGAGTCCACAGGAAGCTGGTAGGCCCTGCCGGCCCCCAGCGCCAGAGGAATTTTGGCCTGTCACTGGCAGGGGCCTCCACGTCCTTAGCTTCCTCACTTCCTGTGTGACCTTCACGGCTAGGCTCGCTTTCCCATCCATAAAATGGGTGTAATGGTTAGTATGAGTCCAGCAGGCGTGGGGTGGCAGAAGCTGTTCACCTCCAGCTAAGACGGCTCTGCCCCCGGGGACAGGAATGGAGTGGGGGTGAGCTCCTGGCCACACAGCCACCTCTCCCTCTGTGCCCCCTACTCTGACCCCGACTAATCCTAGCTGTCACACGAGAAGCCCAGGCCGCCCAGGTCATCCCCCAAGAGCCTGTGGGTCCCCTTCCCTGCTCTACGTGTCTCCAGGGCACAGAGCACTGATCGACACAGCCCAAACTCTGCTTATTTCGCTAACTCCTGAGAGGAGCATCAGCTGTTCACTGCGGCGTCCCCAGAGGGGCTCGCACACGGCGGGCGCTCAACAGATACTGCCGAACGAGTCAACGAGCTCGGAACCCGGCTCTGCCCGGAACCACTCTTCCCGCGGGCCGGGCGCAAGGCCGGGCAAGGGCGAGCGGGCAGGGCGAGGCCAGCCGGGCGCGAGGAGCGTCGCCGGTCCCTGCAAGACCTGACATCTCGAACACGGCCCGGGGCTCCGCCCCGCCGGGTACTTGCCGGGCAGCGGGAGGCGGCGGAGACCGCCCGGCCTCCCTGGGCCGCGCTCCGCAGCAACATCGCCGGCGGCTGGGCCCACCGCGCACGCGCGCTCCAGCCTCAGCCCCGCCCGAGCCGTGAGCGGCGGCCGCCCTGGCCAATCACAGCCGGACAAGATGCCGCACAGCCCCAATTAGCGCGGGGCAGCGCGCAGGAAGCGGAAGTGGCGTCCAGGGGGCGGGGCCGTGCGCGGGAGGAAGTGGCTTCTCCCGGGAACGCCGGCGTGCGGATGGCGGGCGGTGGGCGTAAGGCGGCGATCTCCGCGGCGTCGGCGGGGCCTGGCCGGCCCGGGCGGCCGCAGGGGCGGCGGCAGCAGCAGCTGCAGGGGAAGCAGCGCTCGGCGCCGTGGCCCAAGCCGCGCAGGTGGGTCTCACTGCCTGGAAGTTTCTGCCCGGACGTCTCCCCTGGCCAGGCGTTGTCCGTGCGGTGGGCACGGCGGAGGGTCAGCGGTGAGCGGAGGCGGGAGGAAGTCTCCGGAGTGACACTTGCCACCTTCCGGGGTGCCGCGTTTGCCATCCTAGACGAGGTCAGGGAGCGAGGGCTTCCCCTGGGGGCTCTCGCAGTGCCCCTCACGCCAGCCTCACCGGGTCCTGCGAGAACCCGTTTCGGGGACACCCCGTTTCGAGGACGCTCCCTTGGCCGGGCGCACCACAGCATCCAGGGTGGTCTGCGAAGTTTCTTTTCTCAGGCCCAGCTTCAGTTTCTCTGGTTCTGCTTCCGCGGGACCTGGGACGCGTCTCACCCGGTGCTCTCCCTCCTAGCAAAGAAAAGAAGAAGGTGAATTGCAAGCCCAAGAACCAGGATGAACAGGAAATCCCTTTCCGGCTCCGAGAGATCATGCGGAGCCGCCAGGAGATGAAAAACCCCGTGAGTAACAAGAAGAGGAAGAAAGCAGGTAATGTGGGCGCCCCCGTGGGTGGCAATAAAGCTTAATGCCTGGATAGCTAATGGGGTGTTGGTGGTCTGAAGGTGTGAGAGCATGCGGAGGCCTGACGGAGGGCCAGTCACCTGGACCAAAGTGGCAGCTGGTGGCAGTGTGGTTTCAGATGAGGCTCCAAGAGAGCCCTAGGCTTCCAGTAAGGTGTGTTGACTTCACGCCAGAGTCGTGGAGGTCCGTCAGGGGATGGTCATTTCAAGAAAGGTCACTAGGTCACCAGGGAGGGAGAGTGGACAGGGCAGACCAGCGAGTCTCTTGAAAGTAAGAAGTGATGGTTGAGAATGGTGGCTGCTTTCTGGGGGTTAAGGAGGGAATTGATCAGGCCTCCTCTGAGAAACTTGCCCTTTCCACCCCTCCCCCAAGACCAGATGCCTGCCCACCTGTACCCTCTGCGGGAGATGACCCGCGGGGCACATAGGGGAATGGAGTGGGCTTGTGTGTTCTGTGCACATACAGATTTGTTTTCCCAAACGAAGCCCTGATTTTCCAGGAGGGCTGGTTGACAATTTCTTGGTGAACCTTAGGCGTTTCATTGGGGGGTATAGGGCTGCCAAAGGGAGAGTGAAATAGGGGCAAAGGAGGGGTGAGGTAGATAGAGGAGGTGTGCTGGCCTGGGGGAGGATGGCAGAGTTTGGACCACACTCTATGGAATGAGCACTTCTTTTGGTTACGTATTTAAAAAGATATAAACCCCCATACGGGGTAAAATCAAACGGTTCTGAGCGGTCTGAAGGGAGGTGGAGCCTCCTTTCTCTGAACGAAGCCGCTGCTCGTCTTGGGCACCTTCCCAGCAGGAGCCCCGCAGGTGTTTACGTACTCGCGAGTTGAAGGTGCCTCTTTAGTCCACGCGTGGTTCAGTGCCCGGGTTTTTCTGCTTACGGCGGCTTTTGTGGATCTTTGCACCCCCCTGTGCCTCCACCGTGCTCTGTCCAGCACCTGTGTGGTGAGGTCTCTGGGTGAACGGAGGGGAATTCAACCTGTTGCTTCCGGCTTCCCTTTCAGCTGAGCTGCAGGGACACCTTTGACGTGCACAGTGGGCTGTGGCACCCTATGCCTCCGGGTGGCCCACGCTGGGCACCTCAGACACTCTCTAGCCACTGAAGTTGGTCTCTCTTGAACCTGGCCTTCCCATGCTGTGGCCATAGGAGGGGACAAGAGCTCGGTGGCCAGCCTGCCACCACCGCTCCCTCCTGCCCCTCATGCTCGATCTCCCTTTGTCCTCAGCCCAGGTGGCCTTCAGAAGGACAGAGAAGGAAGCCAGGGGAGCGGATGGGGACATCGCCGTCCCCAAGTTCAGGCAGAGGAAGTGTGAGTCTGACAAGGCCTACATCCAGCGCATGGAGCAGGAGGCCCAGCACGTGCTCTTCCTGACCAAGAACCAAGCTGACCGGCAGCCCGAGGCGCAGGCGGCTCCCAAGAAGAAGTCGGAGGGGAAGAAAGCGTGAGTGGGGGCCGGAGGGGCGTGGGGTCCCCTGATTGTCCTCTGCAGCGACAGCGCTCGGCCACCAGGACGACCCACCCCAGCCCGGCTCAGGGAAGGCAGGGAAAGAGGCTGGTCAGCGGGCGAGGGATTTTTGCTCCGGCAGAGCTTTGCAGCCTCAGGGGCCCGGGGGGCTCTGCCCTCTGGACTCGGGGGTCCTAGCTCTTTGTCTTGGGGTTTTTCTGGAGTCACCGTGGGGGTCCAAGAGCCAGAGGAGGCTGCGTGCTGTAGGGAAGCGGAGAAGAGATGAGGCTGTGTCCCCCTAGGAGGGCTTGCTGGCCATGGGGTGCCCGGCTTGCCCTGTGGGAATCAGGTCTGGGGGCTTCCGGGTCATGTGACACATACTTCTCAGCTTTCCCCTCCTCTGCCTGGACCTGGACCGGGGATCTGTTCCCAGTGTCACCTTTCCTGTCCGAGGAGGCTTGAGGACCTTTAGCCATGTCATTTGCACACGTCCTGTGACCCCATCAGCCTTGGCTCCTTGGTCGCGAAGAGGAGATGGCGGCATCTGCATCGGGCTTGGCGGTCGCCTTGTCGGGCGCCCGAGGGTGGCATCCGGCACCGGGAGGGAGCCCGTTCTCCAGCCCGTCCCAGCCCCCAGCCCTGGAGAAGCGTGGAGGAAGCCGAGGGCCGCCCCCCAGAGGCCGCAGTGGTGCCCGGATGCGGTTTCACAAGCAAGGGCTCTGCCTGGACCACGCTTTCTTCAGAAGTTTCTCCAAGAGCCGTGAGAGTTCGGTGGTTTTCAGCTCTGTGGAGTTTCCTGGTGTCGTGGTCCTCGCAGCCTGTGAAGACGTCACAGGAAACCCGCCCCGATCCCGCCGGAGGCCACCGTGCTCTCCAAAGCTGCCGTCTGACGTTGACATTCCAGAGTCGTCAGGGCCCGCATACCGGACGCCGCCTCGCGAGGGCCTTTGGCGCAGTGACACAGCTGGCGTGTGGGGCCGAGACTGCGGGGGTTGCCCCGTGCACGCTGGCTGTTGAGCAACGTCCCTGGCCTCCCCCGGCGGGTGCCGGGAGCACCCCCACTGTGACAGCTCAGTCCTCAGACGTCATCAGACGCCCCTGCCGAGCACCGCTGACTCGGAGCTGCAGGGGGCAGCGGGGCTCTGAGCCCTCTCTAGCGGCTGGCTGTGGAGTGGTGGCAGGACTGGGGACTTGGTGACAGCTGCCTGGGCCCCGCTGCCTCCCAGGTATGGCGGGATGGGAGGCAGGGATCTGAGCGGCACTGGCTTCCTCCCCAGGTTCCAGAGGCGGCGGCTGGACAAAGCCCGGCAGAGGAAGGAGGAGAGGGCGGCGGACAGGCTAGAGCAGGAGCTGCTCCGAGGTAGCCCCGTCTGAGGCCGCCGTGTCAGCCCTGGGTGGGGGACAGGGGATGGGGGGCGGGCCGGGCAGACAGCGGGCCTGTCGTGCTCCTCTGCCCCTCCAGACACGGTGAAGTTCGGCGAGGTGGCCCTGCAGCCCCCTGAGCTGACCGCCAGGCCCAAGACGAGTGTGAGCAGTGGCCAGGTAAGCAGTGGGGGACGTCCCCCGCCTGTGCCCGGCCGGTGCCCGGCGAGCACGCAGCTGTTGGACCCGCGGGGGCTGTTGTCTCGCCACTTCCTGAACCCAAGCGGCACCTTCCATTCGGTCCTCAGCCCGGCAGGAAATCGCTGATGCTGGGCAAGCTTCTGAGCCCCGGCGGTGTGACCCCGCCTCCGGCCCCCTCGCTGGCCCGCCAGCGCATCGTGGCAGAGGAGAGAGCGCGCGTCGTGCGGGCCTACAGGGCGCTGAAGAAGCAGCAGCAGCGGCCCCGGGGGGCTCAGTGAGCCCGCCTCCCTCTCAGGAAGAAGCCGGAGGTCGGTCTGCGGCGGAGAGGGACCAGGGCTGCCGCACTGGGGCAGGTGGCGCGCAGATGGACGTCCTCTCCCTGGACGTACCTGGGGACCCCAGGGGCTGGGGCACCGGCTCCAAGTGCGGCTCTAGATTTTGGCTCTCGTTTTCCATCCTGAGAGGGCTCTCTTCTGAGTGGCCACTGCCGGCCCCCGTGTTATGGGGGCATCGCCTGTCCCCAGCCCCCACGGAAGGGGCCGCGTCCTTCCTGTGAGTCTTGCTCCGCCCACACCTTTGTTCTGAACACACGGGTCCAGGCTGAGACACAACTGCGGGCCAGTCCCACAATCCCGCTCTCTAGTGCCAGTGAACCATGGACATGCCACTCGTCAGCCAGGTCCATCACGGACCGGCATGAGGCAGGCAGCAGGCCAGTGCAGAGAGGACAGACCCCAGGGTGGGGGGTGGTCAGCATCAGACCGTCTAGCCTCAAAGGTGGGGGAGCACACCCAAGCCCGGGCTCAGATATGGAGACAGATAAGTTATGGATCTCAGGAAGCGGTTTTCACGGGGGACCCATCTTTGGAGGAGAGCTACCATAGTGGCCAATGAGGTCAGTAGGGGCACCTATCACTGTGGACTCAAGTGACTTTAACATAGTGAACATAGTGCATTACAGTACATCTCCGGTTGGTTTTTTAGGTTCGGGGGGTGCTTTTTTTAGCTTAAGTTGCCACATTTGACCAGTGGAGGATCGTGTGTCACTGGTACTCACTCATCGCTGTCTTTCATATTCCTCTCACCCAGGGTGCTCTCTCCCTGCCTGAGACAAGGGGCCCGTGGTTCCTGGCAGGGACCGTCCTGGCAGTGCAGTGTGGGACCCAAGAGCTGGGTATGAGGGGTGGTCCCTGGGGTGTCGCTGCAGCCAGGCCTGGAAATACAGGAGCCCGAAAGCAAGTGTAACTTTAACAGTCTGAGTTTACATTGACATTTGCTATTAAAATGTAATATTACAGGATTATTTGTTTGTATTTTTTACACTGAAAATTTCACAAATGTTCATTTTATTCTACAGCAAATATAAAACTAACAAGAGTACTGTTAACACTAAAAGTGTATGATGTTTACAAGCTTTTAATTAAGTTTAGGATTTTTATTCTGTTTATACTCATCCAACTAAAGGTAGGTCGATTATGTTCAAATGTAACTTCAAGAGGTCCTTTCTCTGGTTACATGCCAACTTAATATAGTTAAGATCTGTTTGTGTTTTTGCGTACGTGGAACATGGCAGAGGGAGGCCCTCCTGCTTGCTGGCGGTGGGCGGCCAGGCCCCAGGGCCCCGGGCCCAGGCCCAGCGCCGGCCCCGTCTCTGGCGGAGCGATGAGCTACAGCTTTCGAGATTCTTTCAGCACTTCATGCTTTTACCAGGCTTTGCTCATCTTTTGAACTTGGGGGATGTCTGAGAGCCCTTTAGGTCCCAGGTGGTCTGTGAAACCTACAAGGAATCCCCAGTGGGGTGGAAATTGCCCCAACTAGGGCTTCCCGGTGACATAAGTGGAAATAATTCATGGGGCATGTCCGAGGAGGTGGCACCCAGCAGGGATAGACCCTGCACAGCAGAGCCAGCAGCAAACCTTCCCAAAGAGGCGTGCTGTAAGGCTCATCGCTTCCAACAGGAAGTGGTGACAGTTGAGCCCACGTTGCCCTGTGACATATGCAGGGCTTTCTGGGATATCACTTGCAACCCCCCATATTAACAAAGCTCCCCCCATCCCTGCCAGAGTGTGTGGTAACCACGGAGGCTGAGGCCCCGGCCTGCAGCTCTCCACGGGGGGACATGCCTGGGTTTCTGTACGGCGCAGGGAGCCTGAGCTGCCGGGGGAGACGGAGCTCTCGGTAGAAAGCGCATGACCGCACCAGTGTCCAATTGTAAGGGGTTGAAGAGTGGCCGCAGATGTGTCTACATCGTAAGCCCCACAACACGCAACTGTGACTAATTTAGAAATGAGGGTCTTCGCACATATAATTACACATCTCAAGGATAGGTAGGTCATCCTGGATTTAGGATGGGCCTGAAGTGCGATGACAGGTGTCATTTTATAAGTTCTGGCCACACGTTGGACACCAAGCATCATCCGCAGCCACCAGAAACTAGAAGAGAGGTGTGGAATGGGTTCTCAGAGCCTCCGGAAGGGTCCAGCCTCGCTGAGACGTTTCAGACTCGGGGCCTCCAAAAGTGACAGTACATTTACGGTGTTCTAAGCCACCTTACAGGAGCCCCAGGACGCACCCACCAACCAGTGGGTGTTCTGCATGCTCCCTCAGCTGAAGGGACACAGCGGGACACTGGGGGACAGTTTTCATTCTGAGGTCAGCTGTCGGGAGTTTCTGAAACCTGGGTGCCTCCGTTTACCCATCATTGCAACTCAGCACAGAGCCCCCCCCCACTTCTAGGCTTACGCTGGGTCACCCTGTCCTTATAAGAACAAGCTGCCGGAGGCCCCGCAGCGTCACCCTCCGCACAGCAGTCAGGCGCCGCTTCTGTGCGCGTCCTGCAGCCAGCGCAGCACGCCCGACAGGCCGGTGCCCTTGCGGGCACTGATTTCCGCCATGGTGACGTTCTGCTTGGCGCAGGCGATGATGTCCGGGAGCCTGAGTAACGACTTCATCTCCTCTATGGTCATAAAGCAGGGCAGGTCGCTGGAGCCAGAGACGCGCCCGTCAGAGGGGGTTGCCATGAGCCGCCCAGCCCCCGCCGCTGCCCTCCCTGGGGGGCCGCCCTCCCGGGGTCCCCTCCTCGCTCAGGCCCGTACATTTTGTTGAAGAGTATCAGGACCGATGCCTTGGCCAGCGCGTCCGCGGAAAGGAGACCCAGGAGGTGCGCGCAGGACGCAGACAGCTGGGTGGGGTCGGAGGCATCTATCATGAACTGGGAAAGGGAAGAAGCGACGGAGAAGTGTCTCCCTCTGGGACGGAGACAGCCCCTGCCCAGTCTCCCCTGGGCCGTCACAGGCCGGGCTCGGAAAGAGCAAAGTGACTTTGAAACAAAGGGCTCTGGGGACAGGCAGAAGGAGAGGAGGGGCGTGAGAGTGACCTGTGTCCCTGTTTCCACCGACACAGAAGTCTCTCTCATGTGGCCATCGGTTCTCCCAGGAAGGGTCCCGGAATTCGGGGCAGGATGGGACAAACCCAAGGGATGTAGAATTCAAGCATGCACATAAAAACACACCCAGGGCGACAAGGGGGAGAGTGGGTGTCAGGCAGTCACCCACAGAACCCGAACACTGCCCTCAGTAAGGCTTCTGTGAGCTTTGGCGTCAGCTTGGGCGAGGGGCGCCAGGGGCCAGGCTGAGTTCCCAGAAGCTGGCAACAAGCGTGGGCCCTGTTCCCTGCACTAGCATAGTCTCCCGAGAACCCAAACTCCATCCTATGCAAAGTGAGGTCAGGGACGGGACACTCCCGAAAAGGCATCAGGGACGGGACACTCCCCTAAAAGAAGTTCAAAGGACATGACCCACCAGCAGAGAACGGCAGTTTCCGTAGTAACTGGACCAGATGGGGCCCATGCACCCCCCCAGCTCCCGGATGGTGATCTTTTTGTGGGCCACGATGTCGGTAAGGTTGGTGCCCACCTGTAGAAAAAAACACCACGCAGAGAGACCACCACAAGCTCTTTCCCCCTGGGAACTCCGGAACATCACGCCCAGCCTGTCACACCATTACCTAAACCCCAACCGGCCCTCTCTTGAGGTCTTAGGCTCTAAAGCAGAACCCAATAAGGAAGAGGGCTGAAGATGCTTGCAGGGGTCCAGGGCCCTACCCCGCAGGTAGGGCTGGCTGTGGCCCGCGATCGGTGCCCATCGGTGGGACGCGTCTTGTGGGCATGGGGGCGGCTCGGGATCCGCCACCATGCACCCACCTCCACCGTGGCTGTTCACAGTAGGCTCCTTCCTGTGACATCCCGCTCGCTTATCCAGGGTTCTGTTTAACTCACAGACCGGCTGGATTCCAGTTTCCGCTTAAAATAACCCAAAGCACTTTGCACACTGCAGGAGGTGCCTTTTCTACTAAACCCGCAGGAGGGCGAACGCCTACCGTGGGCCGCGTGGGAGGAGGGTCACCCAGGTCGCCCTTCCCATCCTGGGAGCTCAGCTGTGCAGGGCAGTCAAGGACGCCAACTGGGACAGAGGAGGGCGGGCAGCGGCCGGACCCCGCCCTGGGCCTCCCCCGACACCCCAAGCCCCCTCTCCATCCCCCAGAGAGACATCACCGCCCCCATGAGAATCCCGCGTCCCTGGCCCCGTTCACCCCAGGCGCCCCCCAACCATAGCTCGAGACCCCGCCTCCAGGCGCCCTGGTCCCCCTCGCCCAGCACCGAAGGATAGTCTGCAGCCGTTTCACCAGCAGCGACTTCCCCACGCCGGTGGCCCCCAGCAGGAGACACATCCTGACCCCTCGAGCCACTCTGCGCAGGTAGCTGGGCACCGCAGCAAAGCAAGGCCCGCCCCCCGCTCGGCTCTCATTGGGTAAGCCTCCGCCGAGTGCCAGGGCACGGCCCAATCGGCGCACGGCGTCCGGGGCGAGCGGAAAGGCCCGCCTCCTCGCGGCTCGGAAGCCTGGAGACGCGTGCGTGCGCGCGCCCGCGGGGGAAGGCGGAAGCGGAAGTCGGGGGCGCGCCGATTCGCAGCGAAGGAGGCCGCGGCGTCGGGTCGGACCCGGGTCGCCATGGGGCGCGGCAGTGGCACCTTCGAGCGTCTCCTAGGTAACGCGGCCCCCGCCCGCCGCCGGCGCCTCCTCGGAGAGTCGGCGGCCCCCGCTCCTCTCCGCCGGCCCGCGGCCCGGGCGCGGAGCGGGGCGGGGCGGCCGCCGCGCGGCCCGGGCACTAGGTGGGCGCGTCGCGAGCGGGGCTCGGCAGTGCCGGGCGCGGGCGCCGACGACGCGGGTGAGGGTCTGCGGCGCAGCCGGGCCCGGAGCTGGCAGGTCCCGGGAAACGATCACGGGCGTCTGAGCAAGCGAGCCCGAAGTCCTGAGTCACGAAGATGAGTGACTCGGCCCAATAGTCAGATATCAGTAGATATCTTCCCCCCCAAAAAAAAGCCTGGGTTGCGTGGTGTTTGGAGCTTCTGACCCAAACGTTGGCACCCCCACAGGGAGGATACCTCCCTGGGATCTGCCAAGCTCTTTTTGAAGGCTAATTCCCGGGGGACCTGGCCATCCCGCGTCCCCACTCGCTGGAAAAGCACCGAATTCAGGAAAGCGTTTCCTCTGTTTGCTGGAGGCCTATGGCTGATTCTTTCTGAGCCTCCTGGAGCTCACAGATTTTAGGAAAAGGAAACCAATGTCTATGGGGCTCCCCCCTCCCCCCAGTGCTACTGTGTGTGCCCTGTGTTCGGGACAGGCGCTCTGGGTGCTTGACTGTCAGCCCCAGCCCGCTCTTTTTTTTTTTTTTTTTCCTGGAATGTGGTTTTGGAGATCTTAGATGAGGCATCTTTCTTGGTCTTGCAAAATGCCAGCTGAGGGACCCACCTGAATGAGGTGACTCAGGCCTTCACAGGTCAATTTCTACCACATCATTGCTGAGCGTGGACAGGACTCAGTGGGTGTTTCGTAGTCTCCAGGGAAGACGGTGCGGGCAGGGCTGGAGCAGCACCGTCTCAGCGTGTGTCTGAGGCAGGGGTGATGGAGAAAGAAGAGGTGTTAGTTGGAGAATCTTTCACGGTCCATCCTTTTTCTCCCCCAAAAACATTTGAAGCAAAGGACTGGCATCCTTGCTGTGTCTCTGTCCAGCCCTGCCCCAGCTGAGAGCTAACCAACTAGGTTAAACTTTTGACAGCCAGGGACTCCGAGGGACGAGGTGGCGGATGTCTCTTGGTCGTGAAGCATCCGAGTATAGTGTTGAATCCTGGCTTTGTCCTCAGCCAGCTGTGACTTCAGGCAGTGACCTCACTTTTTAGCTTCATTTATCTGCACAGAGGGTGGAACTAGGACTTAGCTCGCTCGTGTGGTTGTGTAAGGAGTGTGTGCATGCGTGACTTCACGTAAAGCGCTTGGCGTGTCACAGGCACACAAACAGCACCTCTTACTATCGTTCAAGTTATTTGCCTTTTTTGGGGAAGGACAGCACTCCCTTGGTTATCACTGCAGCAGTTGTCACTGTGGTTCTCATATAGTTTTATACGTTTGGTTCAAAAGTTTAAAATGAGAGGGAGGCAGTCGGTCCTTGCGGCTGCTGAGCTGGGAGCCACCTCGGGCATCCCAGACAGGACCAGCCCCGGTAATGGTGCTTTTCTGCCGCAGACAAAGCGACCAGCCAGCTTCTGCTGGAGACCGACTGGGAGTCCATTCTCCAGATCTGCGACCTGATCCGCCAGGGGGACACGCAGTAAGCGAGGGTGGCCACACCGCGCGTGGGGTTGTGGGTGTCCCCTGGCCCTCCAAGGTCCTGTGACCTTGGTGAAGATCTGGGAGGTCTGTGCGCTGGGGTTTTTGAGATCTGGGAACAGTCAAAGGACTTTCTCTACAGCTTGAGGGTCCCGAAAGACAAGGTGGCAGTAGACTTGTCTCATCCTAGTGGCTGAGACTTTCTTCTTTCTGTCTCTCTGCTTCTTCCGACGCCCTTTCCTTCAGAGCGAAGTATGCCGTGAGTTCCATCAAGAAGAAGGTCAACGACAAGAACCCCCACGTGGCCTTGTACGCCCTGGAGGTGCGTGGCCCCCTGCCCTGCAGTCCTCCAGGGCCCCCACCCCCAGCGGTCGGGATGGCAGAGAGGAGCGGCCCCCGAGGTTTGCCCACCTGCCAGGGCACCGGCCCTGGCAGGGCTGGGCGGCTGCTCCTCCTGAGAGTGACAGCTGTCTCTGTCCTTGGTGGGACAGCTGGAGTAGCGCTGGCTGCTGCCTGCCTCAGAGCCCGCCGTGTGGCCAGGCGGCCGTCTCCCTCCCGGGGGAAGGGGAGCGCGGTCCAGGAGCGGGCCCGACCCTCCCCGTCCCCTCCCCATCCCCGTCCCCGTCCCCCTCCGTGGGTCCGCAGGTCATGGAGTCGGTGGTGAAGAACTGCGGCCAGACCGTCCACGACGAGGTGGCCAACAAGCAGACCATGGAGGAGCTGAAGGAGCTGCTGAAGGTGGGCGCTCCGCGGGCGCCCTGCGTCCAGCCGGGGAGGGGCGCGGCCACCCATCCGCCAGGCCTGTGTGATGTCAGGCATTTGCCGACACCTGTGGTGGGGTCAGTGTGGGGTGCGGCAGAGGCCAGGAAGGCGAGTGTTGGTCGTCCCTGCTGCATGCGAACCCCAAACCCCAACCGGGTGACGTCTGCAGGGTTGGGGAAGGCTCCTGCGGGCAGGGCTGCGGGCCGAGTCTGGAAGGGCAGGGGACACGGAGTGGCAGGGGAGCTGCATTCGTGCGGGCAGAGGCCTGGGGTGGTGGGGGGGCGCCCAGGGCTGCGGGGGGAGCCCCACTCTCAGGCGGGAGGCTCGGAGGCAAGGGAGACCAAGGTGTTTCTGGAGGGGTGCTGGGGGAGACAGCAGAGCAGGGATGCCTTGGGGAGTGGGCTTTATGTTCTCCTGTGGCAGAGAAGGACAGGTCCCCCTGAGCTCAAGACATTGTCCTGAGCGGGGCCCTGCCCGTGGCCCCCCTGGCTTACGCTGCCCCCTACAGGGATTGTGACATAAGCGGTGATGCCCGCGGTTTGTGAGCTGCAGAACTGGGGGCCGGGGGGTGTGTGGGGGGGTGGGGGTTGGGGGGTGTGGGGTGTGGGTGGGTGCCATCCTTTGAGGTGAACGGGCACCCACGGAGGTGAGGAGCGCAGCCCTGGGCACCGTCCGCTGCCACCCGAGGCCCAGGCCACGGTTTCCTGGGCCTGAGCTGACAGCCAGCTTTTCCGAGGCCCGCTGGTGACCTGTCGGAAAGAGTGAAGGAGCAGCACCCCCGCCCCCCGCGTCGCTCGCTGTCCTGTAGTGCGTGTGGTCTGAGCCAGTCAGCCCCCTGGGCGGCGGGGCGGGGCGCTGACGGGACACGCGTCCCGGGAGAGAGCCAGCAGCTGACGCTGCGCTGTGGCTGCCATCCTTGCCAAATGGCTGTCTCGTCCCGCGCCCTCCTGAGTGTCGTGTGGATGGCTCTGGAGGTTTGAGCGGCTGTGCCCTGAGCCGGCAGAAGTGGTGGCTCTGCATGTGTGGATGTCCCTGGAGTGGCCGTGACTGGAGAGACGGGGCTGGCCACCCCTCGGTCGTCTCCGCCCCAGCCTGGGTGGCTGTGCCCGCTGGAGGCCAGCGTCAGGCAGGGCCACAGTGGGGTACAGAGCGAGGGGCACCCAGGCTGGTCCGGGGAGCGGGGAGAAGCAGGTCGGTGTGGGAGTGTGGGGCTCGGAGGTCCCCGGCTTCTCCCGGGGGTTACGGGCCAGGCCCCGAGTGGGCAGACAGGTGCGGGGTTTCACGGAGGATGGCTGGGCTTGGGGGAAAGGACCACACCCAACCCCAACCGCCTGGGGACTCCACCTGTCGCCTGGGAGGAGCGGGGTCTCGCCAGCGTCGCCCTCGGCCTCACGCCCCCCCCCCGCACGCCCCCCCCGCCCCCGCAGAGGCAGGTGGAGGCGAACGTGCGGAACAAGATCCTGTACCTGATCCAGGCCTGGGCGCACGCCTTCCGCAACGAGCCCAAGTACAAGGTGGTCCAGGACACGTACCAGATCATGAAGGTGGAAGGTGAGCCCGGGGGGGACACGGCCGCCGGGAGCGGGGACTGCACTGCCCCAGCGGGGGCCACGGAGGCTGTGCTCACCCCGTGTGACCCGCCGTGGGCACGTGGAGTGGGTGTCCCCAAGGTGGGCGCGTGGGGGCAGCCTGGCTCAGAGCATCCGGGTCTCTGCCTTCCTGGAGCTCACCGCCCCGTGCAGCAGGGGTGGGGGGATGCGGTAGACAACGGACCTTTCTGAGAATGAGGGGTCCTAGGAGGGACCTGGCCCCCGGGGCACCGGTTTAGGATGGATGGGAGGGAAGGCCTGGGGAGCAGGAGCCGTGCGGGGAGGCCCGGGCCACAGCCTCCCGCGGAGGGCTCAGGTTCAGGGCCAGGGCCGAGCAGACAGGCTGCCAAAGGTGCAGGAGGTGCCTGGAGGAGGAGGGTGCGGGCCAGAGCTGGGGTGCTCTGAGCACAGTGGTAAGCCGCGGTTTGACAGCTGAGGTGTATTTTGGGGACCCCTCTGTCTTCCTGCTGGTTCGGCAGCCACAGAGAGCTGATGGGGTTTGGCGGGAGGGCAGGGGGTTCAGGCCAGGCTTGGCGGGTTCGCTGTGCTCAGCCTGCGCAGTGGGGCCGGGCCGTGGCCGCTTCTGCCTGTGCTGAGCGCCCAGCCAGGCCCTCAGGGGGAGGCACGGAGTGTGAGCAGGGCCTGTGGAGAAGGTGTGACATGGGGCCCGTGACCTGGCCCCAGGCCCTTAATCCCTGGACAGTGGCCACGGGTGCTCACTCACGTCTGCTTTCCAGGCATAAGCGTCCAAAGCTTCATAGGGTTCCTGAGGGGCCTGTGCCTCAACAGAACTTGGGGACCCCAGCTTTGAGAGCACGTAGTTGGCGGGAGTGGGGTCCAGGAGCCAGCCGGGAGGCCTCGCTATGGGGGAGCAAGGCCTGGCCTATGCTGCGGCCCCCAGGACCGAGCTCCATGGGGAGCCGCCTGGTGCGGAGCGGCGGTGGCCGGCCGTGCACCGGGACACCGGGACACGCCCGCCCCGTGCAGGGTCCCTGCGCCTGCCGCCTGGGCCTCCTGTCGGTGGCGTTTGGGAGGCAGGTGCGGGGAGCGAGGACGGGGCTCCTTGGCGTCATGGCGACGGCAGGGGCGGGTGAGGCTGTCGGGGCCTCGCACACCGGGGCGGCCCTGGCGGTGACCGCGGCCCCTTCCTGCAGGACACGTCTTCCCGGAGTTCAAGGAGAGTGACGCCATGTTTGCGGCAGAGAGAGTGAGTCACGCGGTGGGTCGTGGTCCCCGTGTGGGCCCGCTGTGACGGAGCCCGGGCTGGGGGCCTGCTGGGAGGCCTGGTGGCAGGCGAGCCGCCGTTGTCTCCAACGCGAGGCCACCCAGCTCTGCCGGGTGTCCCTGCGGGCTGAGCCTTGAGGTCAGTCCCGGGGCCTCTGGGTGGTGGCCCCTGGGCTCCCGGAGCTAAGCAGGCGCTGACGTGTCCTCCTGGCCGCGGGCTTCCCTGCCGTTGAGCCCTCGGGAAGGAAGGTCCCTTGGGGGGGCCTCCTGTTCGTGTCCCAGAGAATCGGCCCGGCCTGTGCCCGCCGCGGGCACCGTGGAGAGGGCGGGCGGCTGTGTGATCCTCACTCTGCCCCCCCAGGCCCCCGACTGGGTGGATGCCGAGGAGTGCCACCGGTGCAGGGTGCAGTTCGGGGTGGTGACGCGCAAGGTGAGTGCACCGCAGTGGGGGAGGGCCACCGCCACCATCTTGGGGCTCACGCACGGCCCTTTCCCTCTTGGCCATGGCCTATGGGAGCAAACCCCATCCTCGGCTGTGTGGTGAGCACGGTCACCAGGGGTTCCAGGGTGCGATGTGCAGTGCCGTCAGGTTAAGCTCGGAGAAGGCCGTGCTCCCTGGGGACGGGGACACTTTGGGCCCAGGACTTGGGGCCTCAGGCCTGCCTCGGCTGCCAGCCCCTCAGCTGTGTCTCCTCAGTTGACTCAGCCTGTCCAGCTCAGACCCTCGAGCTGACGACACTCCCCGCTGAAGCGCTGGCCGGTGGTGGTGGAGACCGGGCTGGGGCGTCCGAGCAGAGTCTCGGGGCCCTGCCCAGCGACACCCACCTGCCGGCATAATGCAGGCACGCTTTCCAGGAACTTTTCTTTTAAATCCCGAATCTTCCCCCCAAAACGGCAGTGCAGTTGAGGGCCTGGGCATGTGCCCCTTGCCCCAGGCCTGCCTTCTGCCTGCCCCGGGCCAGCGCGGCCGGGGGCCGGCCTGGCACGCTTTGCAGCGGGCGGTGCTGGGTCGGGCGGAGCGAGGGGTCGCACTGGCCCGTCACCCAGCCCCCGCCCGCCCCGCCCGTGTCCTAGCACCACTGCCGGGCCTGCGGCCAGATCTTCTGCGGCAAGTGTTCCTCCCGGTACTCCACCATCCCCAAGTTCGGCATCGAGAAGGAGGTGCGCGTGTGCGAGCCCTGCTACGAGCAGCTGAACAAGTGAGTCCCGCCCCGCGGCCTGTCTCGCCCGACGGGGGCGGGGGCCCAGCAGGTGGGGCCAGCTGCTGGCCGGCACGCGTTTGCCTGTTCGCTCTTAAGTTTGGGAGTGAGACGGGAAAGTCGCAGGCGTGACGAGACCCCGCGTGGGGCCCTCCGCCTGGTCCCGTGGTGCCGACGGTGACGTGTTACGCGGCTCGGTGGCGTGTCCCCTCTCCCCGCCTGCACATGTGCTCACACACGTGTTACCCTGAGCCACCTGCGAGGCAGCTGTTGCTTCATCCCGAACCGCACGTGCGTTCCCCGGGAGGAGGGACGTGGCCTGCAGCCGACGCCGGTGTGGTTGGCGCGCCCTGCGCGGTCGCTGTTCCGGGGTCACTGAGTCCCAGCCATGTCGGGGGCAGCTCTGTCCCACGAGGGCCCGTGTGGCTCTCAGCGTGTGGTGGGGGCTGTCACGGCCCCTCACCTCTCGTTCCCCGGCCCCGCTTTCTCCCCCTCTCTCGTCACATCCGTTTTGTCTCACGATGAGGACATTTCTAAGGGGTCTTGACAACCATTGCAGCGCGCCCCGAGGTTTGGGCCCGAGGTTTGCTCATGGGTTGGGTCAGGTTCTGACTGGTGACGGACCCCGGGAGTGAGGCTGTGCCTTGGTGCGGCGGGTCCAGAGGCCCGGGCCGCCTGTCCCCTCGGTCGCTCAGTTAAGTGGTGACTACGGGCCACCCCCGTGGAAAGGTCGTGTTTTGTGGGGAGCTGCGGCCGTCCAGGCGGGCATTTGAGCCTTGCTTCCGGGAGAGGGGACTGTGGCTCTGGCCCGGTGGCCCCAGGGGTTCGTAGGCCTGGAGGAGACAGCTGGTTTGAGGGTTCATCTCTTCTCCGGAGTGCAGCCGTGGAACCACTGTCGTCACTCTGTGGGGAGGTTGGAGGGACGTCCCAGCGGCAGCCTTGAGAACTTTGTGGGGAGGGTCCGGGGTGCGGTGCTCGGGTCACCACAGCATCCTGCTTCTCCAGGAAAGCCGAAGGCAAAGCCCCCTCCACCACGGAGCTGCCCCCGGAGTACCTGACCAGCCCCCTGTCGCAGCAGTCCCAGGTACCGGCCCAGCCCGCACGCGCCCCTCCCCTGGCACGTCCCCCGGGCCCCGCTCACCCAGCCCTGCCTGTCCCCAGCTGCCCCCCAAGAGGGACGAGACAGCCCTGCAGGAGGAGGAGGAGCTGCAGCTGGCGCTGGCCCTGTCGCAGTCGGAGGCCGAGGAGAAGGAGAGGATGGTGAGCGGGGAGTGGGCGGGACCCGAGGCCTCACTTCCTCCGGGGTGCTGGGGGGAGCGCCTCCCGGCGTTTGGGGAGGGCAGAGCGCGTAGAGGCTCAGCCCGCCTGTGCCCCGTGCCCCCTGCGCAACACCGTCTTTATGGTCCTCCCACAGAGACAGAAGTCCGCGTACGCCGCGTACCCCAAGGCCGAGCCCGCGCCCGTGGCCTCGTCGGCTCCCCCCGCCAGCAGCCTGTACTCCTCGCCCGTGGTGAGCCCCGCACCCAGCTCAGCCACCCTGGCTTGGGTGGCTTTCCACAGGAGAGTGGGGGAGGCCCGCCCCAAAAAGGTTGGCACTGTGTCTCGTGGCCTGCCACCCCTCCCCAGCTCTCGGCTCCCTGGTCAGGGGTCCCCTGTGGGGGGCAGAGGACACGGTAAGGCTGGGGGCACCGCTGGTGAGAGCCCAGCCTTCATCAGACCCCCAGGTGGGAGGAGGTGGGAGGAGGTGGGGTGCCCTGGGGCCATGAGTAGCTTTCATGTTTTTAGTCTCAGTCTAAGGTCGTGACAGGATTTATCTTTTGGGGTCTTAAGCCCATCTCTGTGGCCTCAGCTCCTCTGTGACTAGTGGGTGGCGGTGGGCGGAGCCAGCTGGGCCCAGGGCTAGAGAACAGCCCTGCCACCTGCCTGCTGGGGACTGTTTGTGTGGTTTGGGAGGGCGGGGTGCTGCCCTGCACCTTGAAATGGTTTTGAGCCCTTTGGGGCTCCCTCAAACCACCACTGGGCAGACATTAGGGCCCGCCGTCACTGCTGGGCCACCCTGGGCCTCCTGGGCGATGGCTGGGCAGGAGCCGGAGGGCGCGGCTGGAGCCGCGGGTCGCTGCTCCCCTGGCCCGGGGCCCCTCAGATCCTCCCGTGTCTCCCCAGAACTCGTCGGCGCCACTGGCTGAGGATCTGGAACCCGAGGTGAGGCCCCCCACACATGGTGCTTCCCCTCGCCGCTCTCTGGCCCTCGGGAGTGACCGCCTGTCGCCTCCGCAGCTCGCCCGGTACCTCAACCGGAACTACTGGGAGAAGAAGCAGGAGGAGGCTCGGAGGAGCCCCACGCCGTCCGCGCCCGTGCCGCTGACGGAGCCGGCCGCCCAGCCCGGGGAGGCGCACACAGTCCCCGTAAACGTGGCGGAGGTGAGGGCCGCCCCGTGCGGGTGTCGCTGGGAGAGGGACACGGGGCCAGGCCAGTGCCCCTCACCCTCTGGTCTCTTCCAGACCCCTCTCCTGGAGCCAGACGCGCAGGCCGTGATGTCTGCCAGCGGCCCCTTCAGTGAGGTGAGTGGTGGCTCCGTCCGCAGCCGCGGAGAGCAGAGCGCCCGGCCCCTTACGGGCGCCCGTCCTGACAGGAGGGCCTGGTCACACGCAGTGACCTCTGGAGGTGGTCCAGAGCGCGGCCACTCACTGCCTGCCCCGACCAGACCAGAGTCTGAGTCCGTGCTGGGATGTCTGGGCTCTGGTGGGGTACGAGGCCAGGGCCTTGGCGAGGGAGGCAGGCCCCTTGTCGCCACTGGTGGGAGCGCCGTGCCCACGGGTACGAGCCAAGCCCCCCCGGGCCTCGGCTTCCCTGCTGGAGCCAGGGCTGCGGTGCCCCTTGCGGTGTCACCTGGGGGCTCAGGCTGGAGGTGCACTGCGGGCAGGAGCTCGGTGCCCGGGCACCTCGGGGGCTGGTGCCCGTGATGCTGCCGAGGCCCCTGGCAGAGCCACCCCGTCCAGGAAGGCTGGCTGCCCCTTGGGGGCCTGGGGATGGGGTTGACGCTCAGCCGGGGCCACTGTGCGTCCCCAGCAGCAGTACCAGAACGGGGACTCGGAGGAGAGCCACGCGCAGTTCCTGAAGGCACTGCAGAACGCCGTCAGCACCTTCGTGAACCGCATGAAGAGCAACCACGTGCGCGGCCGCAGCATCACCAACGACTCGGCCGTGCTGTCCCTCTTCCAGTCCATCAACGGCATGCACCCCCAGCTGCTGGAGCTGCTCAACCAGCTGGACGAGCGGCGGCGTACGTGCCCGGCCCCCGTCCCTGCCTCGCCGCCCCCGCTGGGCCAGCGTGTGGGCGCGTCCCACGCTGGCCGGTGGCTGCGGGCCCCGGAGGGCTTCCTAGGGTGGGGCCACCCCGGGGCTGCAGCTTCCGGGGTCGGAAGGTGGGCTGCGGGCTGCAGGTGGACCCCGGGATGGGACGTGTCCCACCAAGCAGAGGAACCAGCTCCAGAAATCCCCGCCCGGCCCGCGCGCCAGCCGTGCCCTGTTCGCAAGCACCGGGCTGGGCAGAGGCAGGTCCAGGGCCCCCCTAGGCACCCGCCCTTCCGTGCCCACCACGGCCCCCCCACCCCGCGCTCTGCCCCCCGCAGTGTACTACGAGGGGCTGCAGGACAAGCTGGCGCAGATCCGCGACGCCCGGGGCGCGCTGAACGCGCTGCGGGAGGAGCACCGGGAGAAGCTGCGGCGCGCGGCCGAGGAGGCGGAGCGCCAGCGCCAGATCCAGCTGGCGCAGAAGCTGGAGATCATGCGGCAGAAGAAGCAGGTGCGGCGGCTTGGCCACTGTCCCCGGGTCTGCGGCGGCCCTGACGGCTGCTGTGGCCCGCGGCGGCCCTGACCGCCGCTCTGTGGCCCTGACGGCCATGCGGTGGCCCTGGCAGCCCTGACCGCCGCTCTGTGGCCCGCAGGAGTACCTGGAGGTGCAGAGGCAGCTGGCCATCCAGCGCCTGCAGGAGCAGGAGAAGGAGCGGCAGATGCGCCTGGAGCAGCAGAAGCAGACCATCCAGATGCGCGCCCAGATGCCCGCCTTCTCCCTGCCCTACGCCCAGGCACGCGCCCGCCGCTCTCCCCACTCCCACCAGGCTGCAGGCCACTGGGAGCCACCCTGACAGCTGTCCTCTTTTGTCCCCAGCTCCAGACCATGCCCGCAGCGGGCGGCGTGCTGTACCAGCCCTCTGGCCCGACCAGCTTTCCGGGGACCTTCAGCCCGGCAGGCTCGGCGGAGGGCTCCCCCATGCACACCGTGTACCTGAGCCAGCCGGCCCCGGGCGGCGGCGGCCCCTACCCCAGCGTGCCGGGGGCCGGAGCAGGTAATGGGCAGGTGGAGGTGCCGACCCGCCAGGTGGAGCCCCAGACCATCACCCCCATGTCTCGACTTTTATTTTGGCATAGCGTCAGATTTACAGAAAAGTTAGGAGATCGGGTAGAAACCGTTCAGATTCCCCGGTGGTAACGTTTTTACCGCATTTGCCTCTGCACGCACACACGCACGCCTCCTGCCCAGAGGGCGGGTGGGCGCTGCTCTGAGGCTTCAGCACAAACTTCCTAAAACCAGACGGTCCCTCGGGGCCCAGGCAGACGCGTGCTGGGCCCTCACCCTCGCCACGCAGCACTCCGGTTGTCCCAGCAGCACCCTCGGTGTGCTAAGACAGCTTGTCATGTGTGTCATATTCAGCCGTCCTCTTCCATCTGCTGTAATCTAGAATGTTCCTTGGTCTGCTTGTTTCGTGACAGGGACTTCTCAGAAGGCACTCGCAGGCCCGTCAGCATGACGGTCCAGGGCCGCATTTCGGCTGGACGTCACGGGCCTGATGGGCCGGCACATGTGCGTGCAGCCCACTGGGCTCCTCACTGTACAGGGGTGGCTTTCCCTTGATAGGCAAGTATTTTGTGGGGAATCAAGATTTTTAAATACCCTCGTTCTTAAATTTTCACCCGCTAGTTTTATCTTTTTCTTGCTGTTGCTTTAATTTATTGTCAGAGTGACTTCCTAATTCTGTCGCTCTTATCCATCAGTTGTCTTCCTTCTGAAAAGGCATTTTTCTGTTTATTCGTCTGTCCCATCAGTGTTCACTCGTTTTATTCAAAAGGTCACGATCTTGTATTGTTTTGCGGCTCAGACTGTCCCAGGTGGGGCCCGGAGCCCCTCAGGACAGCGCCTGCGCTTGTGACCTGTCCCGCCGTGTTCTGGTTTACGCAGATTCTGTCTCCCCCTCGTGCTTCCTCAGCCCGGAAGCAGGGAGCCCGGTCCCTGTAGTGGCATCATTTACTCACTTAGAATACAGTGGGGTTCATGTCTTCTGATCTCGTTCAGTTTCGGGGGGCCTCTACTATCCATTTCATTTACTTTCCTTTTATGAGTGTGTAAAGCAGGAATTTGGTTCCGGAAGTTACAACAGAAAGGAAAACTCGGAGAAGTGACCCCCGCCCTCATCCCGGGTCACGAGCTCACCCTTTTCCTCCACAGACCCCAGCATGGTGAGCGCCTACATGTACCCAGCAGCGACCACTGGCGCCCAGGCAGCCCCCCAGGGCCCGGCAGGCGCCAGCACCAGCCCAGCCTACTCGTCCTACCAGCCCACGCCTGCCCAGGGCTACCAGGTAATGGGGGTGGGGCCGCTCCCCTTCTGCAAGGCCCCCATGAGGACACCCGGCCCAGCCCTTGTGTCACACACACCTTTCCGTCTGCAGAGTGTGGCCTCCCAGGCCCCGCAGAGCCTCCCGGCCATCTCGCAGCCGCCACAGCCCGGCACCATGGGCTACATGGGGAGCCCGGCGGTCATGGGCTACCAGCCCTACGGCGTGCAGGTGAGACGCATGGGACACCCCGACAGCGAGGGCTGGGGGTGCTGGGCAGGCTCGGCCCTTCCAGGCCCTCACTTCCCCTGCATGGGGCTCGCTAGCTGGCTTTCCACGTCAGAAACTCCCTCATCTCTATGGTGACAACATCCTTAATGCTGACGTCCCTTCCGTCTCCATAGAATCTCATGACCACCCTCCCCGGCCAGGACGCGCCTCTGCCGCCCCCGCAGCCCCCCTACATCTCGGGGCAGCAGCCCGTGTACCAGCAGGTGAGCCTCCCCAGGGCCACTGAGGGGACCCAGCCCTCACGGGGGAAGGGACAGACAGAACCGGGGCGTGCACACGCTCAGCCGTAGACAGCCGGGGAGTCCTGGGGCAGGGAGCCCACCCCAGGCTGAAGGGACGCCTCCCTCAGCACCCCGCGTGAGACAGGACCAAGCACCAGGCACCGGGCTGAGATGGAGTGTTCCAGAGAAGCGGCTTGAGGGTGGGGAGCTCGGGCCTGGGGAAGGAGTTCTGATGGCCTGTGTGTCCCCCCCCCAGTTGGCGCCCTCTGGCGGTCCTCCCCAGCAGCAGCCGCCTGTGGCCCAGCAGCCGCCAGTACAGGGGCCGCCGGTGCAGGGCAGTGAAGCCCAGCTCATTTCCTTCGACTGACCCCAGGCTGCTCGCCGCCCCGAGTAACAAACACTACGCTTCTCCGGCACCGCTGCTGCCTCCGTCTCTCCCTGGCGCTGTCCTCCTCCTTCCTGCCCTCCTCTTACTGCCGTGGTGTGTCCCTGCTCCATGTGAGCAGGGTGGCTCTCCTCCCTTTGCCCTCGCCTGCTGGCTCCTCGCCCGCCACCACCCCAGGCCCATCCTCATCTGTCTTCTTTCCCTAGGGCTGGGTCTCGGGGCAGAGGGCAGAAGGGAGGGGTCTCTGACCACAAGCCCCCAGCCTGGTGTGTCCAGGGTCCCGTGAGGGCTGGGTGGAGTGGGGTCCCTCTGCCCTCCTGTTCCTCCTGCCCGTGAGACCGTGGAGGCCTCCCGTCTTGTAACTAGTGTGAGTGCTCCCCAGAGTCCTCTGGCGTGGCCTCCAGGCTGTCAGCAGGGGCATGTGTGGCCTTCACGGGAACGGTGGGGGCTTGTCTTCAGCTTCTCTGCTTCTGAGCTGTCATCTCATCGGGTGCCCAGAATAGACAGAATGGGGCAGCGAAAATAAAATGTTCCAACAAGCATCGGTGTCTGTTTAGAGTAAAGGTGGTGGGCAGCTGGGCCAGCTCTGGACAGGGAGGTGTAGGCATACCCCCACCAGTCAACCTCGCCCCTGCCCTGGGCTCAGCTCCACAGGCAGTCAGTCTCCCCAGGGGACACTGCTGCGCCCCAGCTGCTGATCTGCCATCTCCACCCTGAGACTGGGCACTGGGGGCACCACTCTGGTGACTGCCCCGCCCCCAGCCCTGCCTGGCCCCGAGTCCTGGGAGGCATGCAGGCTTGTGGCTCTAGTTTCAGGACAATGCTACTTAGTTGCAGTCTTAGAAGAAGTTAGAGACTCACAGCCTGTTCAGCAGGGAGTTCAGGACACCGCCTTAAATACCCGAGCCCCATGAGACCCCAGCATTAGCCCTTCTTCGAAGAAATGGAGTCATTCACTAGGCAGAGGCTACTAGGCTCAGATCAAAGGCAGGGCCAGAATAATAGGAGCTGGGTAGAGGGCAGCCAGGCCTTCTGATCTGACCCAAAGTCGGTCTGCTCCAGCGCTGGCTCTTAGGAAACCACCGATGGCAACTGAGAACGGAGACTTGACTTGCTCTTCCACTTGCTGCGTATAAAGGGCAAAGACCCAGGCCCCTCTGGGCGGACGCTGCAGCTGACGTTTGGGAGCTGGACCGAGAGTCAGGAGCATAGAGGATTTGGGTATCTCGAGACAGCGGAGCTCACAAATTCTCTTCTTCCAGGGGAAGCGCTGGCCCTTCCGCCCACGACCCCATCAGTCACCCCTTGCAAGCTCAATGACAACCTTTAGCGAACTCTGTAAGCAGAGTCCCGGGCCGGCCGGGACCGAAAGGGAAACGTGCAGCCATTGCGGTGGGGGAAGATGCCAAAGAGCAGGCTGGCAAGAGGGCAGCGGGAATTCCGCGCACTCGGCGACCTGCGGCTGCGGGCCGCAGAGCAATCGTGACGAGCCGAAAGCCACTGTCAGCAGAGGCGACTTCGGCTGCACTGTTCTATACGGGGCCGGTCCGCCTCCGGACTCGGATGAAGCCTGTCGCCAGGCCTCGGCCTCCTCGGGCCTCCGTTCGCCCCGAGGGCGCCAACGAAGCTCTGCGCCTGCGCGGCCCGCTGCCTTGTGGGTAATCTAGGGGAACGAGAGTAAGCCAGCGCGAGGCGCGGCTAGAGCGTCCTCCCGCAGCTCGTATGCTCCGCGCATCCGGCGGCTAGAGCGTCCTCCTCATTGTATGCCCGGCGGCTAGAGCGTCCTCCCCACCTCGTATGCTCTGCAGCCGTGGCGGCTAGAGCGTCCCTCCTCGGGAGCCGCGTGTGACCTTCCCGCCCGCGGAGCGATGCTGCCGGCGGCCGCTCGCCCCCTGTGGGGGCCGTGTCTGGGGCTTCAGGGCGCCACGCTCCGACTCGCCAGGTACTGCCGAGGGCCGGGCGGGCATAGTTCGGGCCCTCGGCTGGCAACTGAGAGTTCAGGTCGGGGCAGCGGGCGGGAGGCCACCGCAGTTCCGCAGGTCCTGGCAGGGGTGTGGGGCGCGAGGCTCCCTACGTGCGGATCCCCTAACCGCGCGGTCTGCAGAGAGTGCCGGAGTAGCCCCAGATGACTTTGGAAGAGTTACTGCGCCTCTCTGGGCCTCAGTTTCCCCCGCAGCTTAGTGACGTGGTAGGACTCCCATCGGCGCCTCCGGCGTTCAGCCGTCAAGGGACCCAGATTCTGAAAGGCTTTGTGCAAACACGCATTCAAGTCATTGCCTTTCCCCCGTGGGCTGAGGGTTCATGCAAACCAGGAAGTGAGCTGGGTAGCACGTTTGCAATAATTATGTAGGTTTCTGAGGCTCCTGAAGAAAGTAAAGTAACAGAAATCCCCTTGCTATTCACGTGGGCTCTGGAATCAGAACCCGGGTTGGGACGGAGGAGCTAGACCTGAGGTCATGGCGCCTACCTGCCTGGACTGTGCCACCCGCCTGTACCAGGTTGACGGGTCTGTTTGAATGGCGTGTAGGCAACAGGTGCCGCGTGTCTGCACCGTGCGGCTGATGAGGTGCAGCAGCCATCGCCGGGGAGAGGCTCTTGCCGGTGCACCCCTGGATAACGCCCCCAAGGAGTACCCCCCTAAGATCCAGCAGCTGGTCCAGGACATCGCCAACCTCACGCTCCTGGAGATCTCAGACCTCAACGAGCTCCTGAAGGTATCACGGGCCCGGCCTGGGCAGTGACGTCTGGGAGGGCTGTGCCTTGTTCCCGGTGTATTTGGGGAGTCTGGTCAATCGTGAAAAGTGTGCTGCTCCCTGAGTGTGAGGACCGTGCTAGACTTGCCTCTGAGCGTGTCTGGGTGTGACAGCCAGCTCTGAGACGGCTCTCTGTCCCTGCAGAAAACGTTGAAGATACAGGATGTCGGAGTCGTGCCGATGGGCGGCGTGATGCCGGGAGCCGCCCCTGCCGTGGAAGCGCCCGAGGTGAGCCCAGGCTCAGTTCCGGGTGGAAGGAGAAGTTTCTCTGATGCCCCATTCCCGTCTTGCCTCACATCACGTGGCCAGATTGCTTTTGTCTCTAATTTTGGCCCTGCGTCAGTCAACACACCCTGCGAGTCTGGGGGTGCTTCTGGCTCTAGGTTCCTTGTCAGGATCCCTGGGACCTCCTCCCTGCCAGGGACGTGCAGGTCCCTGCCCAGTGGAGACCGTGTTTCTAGTGGGAAACAGATGTGAGCCACAGAGAAACAGACAGAAGAGAGTTAGGTCAGGTGGTAGCATTATAGGTGCCTTGGGGAGAAAGTAGGCAGGAACTTGAGCGGGGAGGGTTGCAATTTCAAGGAAGGCCACAAGCAGGTGACACCCTGAGTGGAGACATAGAGAGTTGAAGAAGAGAGCAAGGCGCTCCTGGCAGAGGGACGGCGGGCACAGGGCCATGAGGCGTGTCCGGGCTGGAGAGGACCAGGAGGCGACAGGCAGCTTCATCCTTGGGATGCTGGGACATGTTTGGGTCTCTGCGAGGAAACCAGCGGACTTGAAGCTACACTGATTTGGGGGTTGTTTTGCAATTTATGTTACAAACAGTCTCAAATTATGCACAAGCAGAAATACTAACATAATCACTCCCAGCCTTAGAATAGCCGAGGCGTTGCTACACCTGCCTCACCCGTCTCTGGCTTCTGGACCGTCCTCGCTGTGTTCCACACGTCCCCAAAAGCAGGTGTTTTTCTTGGCACAGCCAGCAGCCCTTGGCACAGGGATCGTCCTCACCTTTTCAGATTCCACTGGAGCTCTGTCATGCCTAGTTGTCCCATTGCTGGTCACTTAGTGACAATGAAGCTGAAGCTGGTTGTAAATTTGTCATCGACAGATAACCTTGGGCTTGGCCAAGGACTGGCATGGCACTGCTTTTCTATAACATAATTTTATTCGTAAAGTACTTTGGGTGTCACTTTTCTGCCTTACAAGTTACAGTTTTTAAAGGGTGTGGGAACCGGGGGGCCGGTACGGTTGGCTCTTTTAGAGCAGGCTTCGGAGAGATGGAAATTTCTCTGGGTGATGGAGTCGGGTCTGACCGAAGAGCAGACAAGGGCGGGAGGGTACCACGCAGGCAGGTAGGGGGTTGACCAGTTGGGCGATCTGAGCCCGCCTGGCCTGGCGTCGCCTCCTGCTGGAATCCCAGGCTTTGCAGGGCTGTCGGCCTGGGCCTTGCTTTGGGAGTCACAGGATGGGGCAGCCCGTGAGCAAATGCGCCTACCCCATGCCATCCCTCCTCACCTTGCCGCCCACTTTCTGTCCCCCTCCTCCAGGTAGTGGAAGAAGATGTCCCCAAACGGAAAGAACAGACGCATTTCACCGTCCGCCTGACCGAGGCGAAGCCCGTGGACAAAGTGAAGCTGATCAAGGAGGTCAAGAACTACATCCAGGGCATAAACCTCGTGCAGGTGAGTCCCCGGGGTCCCCTCCCAGGGCGGGCTGGGCGCCCAGGGCTGCCGTCTGACGTCGCCCTCCCGCAGGCAAAGAAGCTGGTGGAGTCTCTGCCCCAAGAAATCAAAGCCAACGTGGCCAAGGCCGAGGCCGAGAAGATCAAGGCAGCCCTGGAGGCCGTGGGCGGCACCGTGGTTCTGGAGTAGGCCGGCCCCGGGACTTGTGGACAGGGGTCCCTGGGACCCGGGCAAGGCCCCGCGGCTCGCCCCAACGCCAGGCGGCCTCAGGGGAGGCCTTGGAGCAGAACTCGGTGCGGCAGCTCCGCTCTGGACACGCTCATGGACCCAACGGGCGGGAGGGGCCGCGGCGCCCGCGCGCGTCCGCGGCCCGACTCTGGATGGCGCCTCCACGCATAGTGCCCCCCAGCGGCCGCTGAGAAAAATACACAGTTAAGGCGCCGTGTGCGGAGTGCTGTGTGAGGTCTGCGGGCCGTGTCCCCGTCCCCGGCGTGCAGGGGCCGTCCCGGGTCCCTGCAGCGGGGAGCTGGGCCGCACCCGCCTGCGGAGCGCCGTTGTGAGCGTCGGTGGTCTCCAGTGCCGCCCGAGGCTGGCGTGGAGGCGGTGGGGCGCCAGCCACGTGGGCCGGGGCAAGGCGACCCTGCGGCAGTTGGCAGGCAGCAGCTGTCCCCGTGGGGCTCAGCGGAGGCACCTCGGGGGTCTGGGCCATGGGGCCAGGGGTGAGGTGAGGGAGGCAACCTGGTACCCGTGGATGGCATTAGCAGGTGGCAGTGGCTGCCCGCTGCTAAGTGAGGGTGGCCCAGGAGTCCCCTCTGCTCACCCTTGGCAGGAGGTCCATGGCATTTGGGGCTGCAGCTTGCATTGGGCACCCACCCTGGATCCAGTGGATCCCCTGGGGTTCACACCCTGTGGCCTGGGTCTCCAGGTCCTGCCCATGGCCCCACGCCCCGCCCTTTCGGAAGAACGACCGACAAGGTTAGTTCTGTGGCGCCAGAAGGGGGCGCTGTGCCCCCGGGAGTGCAGCCTCTGCAAGGGCCTGTGCCCAGCACCACCTCCCGGCACCACCGGGGACCTCTGGTAGGAGGGGTCTAGAGGGCGGGGAAGGCTGCTCCCTGACCCCAGCGCCCCACTGGCCACCCGAGAAGTTAATGATTCTCCATCAGCAGATCTGGGCGTGCCTTCCCGCCACGGAGGTGGCTGCTGGGCCACCTGTGGCTGCAGTGGCCTGATCTAGCGGCCTTTTCAGGGGCAGGGGAGTGGGCCAAGTTCAGGGACAACAGGCCTTTCACCTTTCCTGGAGAGCAGTGTGACAGCTGGAACGATAGGGCCGTCTGCCGGGTCCTGGACGTGCTGCAGGGGGGCTGCTCAAAGAGGGGGTGGCCAACCGCATTCTTCCACGACTATGCCAGGCTAGGACGGCACTCGACGGTGTCCCCTTATGCTCTCCCACCCTTACAGTCCTACCTGAAGGTGACGCGCAGACCCAGGGCTCCCGATGAGGGTCCCGGCCCTCCACCGCCAGCTCCCCTTCACCCGCTGCAGCCTGCAGGTGCCCACAGGTGTCCCGACTTGCACATGGGGGCCACGCCCCCGGGGTCACCGCTTCCCGGAGCCTGCTTGGCCTTGGTCCTGAGGCTCCGCCCTGGGAGGTGGGTCTGCCGTGTCCCGCACTGACCTCCTGGTGCCCACACGGCACCCCACAGGATTCCGGTGGGAATTAGCATTCCGAGTCTTCGTCCAAGCTGGGGAAACGGCCACAGGACACAGCCAGGGCTGACTCGTGCCTCCTTCCCCCGCAATCCCCCGTTCCAGCGACCCTGGTCTCTGCCAGGCCACCCGCGTGGCTAGTCCTCCCGGCCCAGGCACCAGAGGTGGGCAAGAGCCGCAGAACAGGCCTCTCGCCTGGGAGTTCGGGCTCGTGTGCAGGTGGCGGGACGTCCCCGCCCCACGGTCTCCCGCAGCCCCCGTATGTCTCCCGCGCCAGGGTCTGGCCTCTTCCTCGGGGGTTTGTGTGGTTCACGGCCGCCCCCCACGTTTTCTTAAGACAGTCTCCTTGGCTCCAGCACGTAGGCCCCCACCAAGCCCTTCCCAGTCTGGGGGGGCTGGCCCTCATGCAGAGGGAGCACAGGGGCACCCCTGCCGGCCACAGTTCAAGACCCGGTCTAGTTATCCCCACTCCCCCCCCCTGCTTCCTGGGCTGTCACGCAGTCTTGGGACCTCAGAAGTCTGTCACCTCCGCCTCACTGAGTGCCGCTTTGCAGTCAGGAGCACATGACATCACCCTCAGGTTGATCGGGACTGGGACACCTGGTTCTCTGTGAACGAGACTCTGCTGTGGGTCAAGGATGGGCTGGGCTGGCACGTCCCCGGGGTGCTGGCCAGCGGCTATGCCTTCCGCACCTAGCAGCTCCCACGCTCTCCTCTGGTTTCTCCAGAGAATTCCTGCCACTTCCTCCCCCACTGTGCTCCCCAGGCGTGGGGACTGTTATCTGTTGTTTTTAACTGGTTTGCATCTGAGCTGTTTCTCAGTCGTGTCCTCCCCCTTCCAGGTAAGGTGGCTGCCCTCTCCCCCAGTCCTCCTGCCCCTGCATTTCTGGGCTGGGCTCCAGCTGTTGAGCCAGCTGTTCACTTCCCAGCTGAGGACCCCAGGGGCAGAGGCCTCCTGGGGTTCTAGAACACTGATCCTGAGTCTCCAAGTGGCTGCTTTAGGCAAATGGCAGGTTTGCGCCCACATCCTGTGCCTCCCACACAGCCGCAGAACCGCTGGGTCATTATGCGGGGTGCTCCGGTTCAGGAGACCAGGAGTGGTTTCCCAGCGCCCCTCCCCCTTCTCCCTGGGGGCTGGGACTGCAGGGGTCTGGCTCTGCTCCCTCTGAGGTTGAAGGCTGCCCCCGCAGAGAACCCCTGGGTGCCTGTGACCCTGCCCAAAGGTGGCCCTGGGGACCTGAACTTCACTCTGCCCATGGTTCAGGTCCGCTGCCGGGGCAGAGTTTGCGGAGGCCGGCCTCCAGGAGGCGGGAGCGCTGGCAGAGCTCCATCGCCGCGCCTCGCTTGTGACTTTTCGGGACCTGCCGTAGGAGTGGGTGGCCTGGGGGCGCGCCGGAGCAGGGGAGGGGAGGGACGCCAGGTTCCCGGGGGCCGCGCTACGAACGGAGACGAGCGGTGGGCCCCACCCGGCTGGGCTCTCGCGCCGCAGCCGCTTTAAGGCGCTGGGCCCGCCCCCGGCCGGGGGTCGGGGTCTGGTTTGGCCACGCCCCTGCCGGCCACGCCCCCGGGCGGCGCGGGCGCGTTGGCTGCGCGGGTTGCGGACGGCGCTTTGAACCCGGGGCGGGGGCGGCGGCGGCAGCGGAGGTCGGGGTGCGGGTCGCTGTCCGCGGCTGGATCGGGCCCGGGCCGCCGGCGCTCCTGGGCGTCCGCTTCCGGACATGGCGGCCGAGGTGCGCGTTTCGCGCTGGTACTTCGGGGGCCTGGCCTCGTGCGGGGCAGCCTGCTGCACGCACCCGCTGGACCTGCTCAAGGTGAGGGCGGCGTGGGCCGGGCGGGCGGCGGTTAGGGACGGGGCACCCGCGCCCGTGGTCCCCGAGCACCTGAGCCTGCCCTGCGCGGACGGCCGCGGGGACTTGGGCTCACTTTCCTGCCCGACTCCCCAGCAGGGAGCGGGGTGGCGGGAGGTCCCCTAGGCCCTGGCAGCCCCGGGGCGGAGCGGCTCCGGTGCCCCGCGTCCCAGCCTGCTCCTGGTTCTCGGCGGGCTGCGTTCCGGTGGAGACCCTGTGCTCTACTACTTGTGTGACCTTGGGCCAGTCACTTGACCTCGCTAAGCCAATTTCCCCTGGCACCTCCGGGGACACTCATTCTGCCTGGGGGGTGGTCCCGCAGGTGCCCCGGCTCTAGCACACCCAGGATGTGGACCCAGACTTCCCCCATGCCTAGTGGGGTCCCGGCACACGCAGAGGGAGAGGGAATGAGGGACGTGGCCTGGGCGCGTGGGGTGACACAAGCACCCCTGCTTTGGGCTGCTTCCTCCTGGACTGCGTGGGCACCTGGAAGCCACGGGCCCTGCCCCCAGACAGGCCCTGCACTATCGGGCGAGCACTGCTCAGAGCAAGAAGCTTTCACAGTCTTTTTGCATATTTTTTCAGTGCTTACGGGGCAGAATCAGACAGAGCTCCCTTGTCTCCAGGGCCCGCCAGGGCTTTGTTACTGCCCCTGTCTATCCACACACGACAAAGAGGGGCCAGAGGCACAAACCATAGTCTGCCCCAGGGGCCTGCCCCAGGGAGTTTGCACTGTGTCACGTGGGGCCTGTGGGCAAGGGGCAGCCACCCCTGGCCCACACTGGTCCCCGGGGGAGGGCTCCGCTCCTCCTCGGCCTGACCTGGAGCCTGGCCAGGCACTCCTCGCCTGGGGGCGTGTTTCCTCCCGCAGCCTTTCTCCTAAAGGGAGGGATCTCTGCTTCTCTGGTGAGTGAAAATGCCACCAGCAAAGGCAGGATTAGCAGACAAGAGGCTGACGCTGGTGGCCCCATCGGAGCACCCGAGGTGGCCTGGCCCTGCTCTGGCCACCAGCCAGAGGGCGTGACAGGGAAGAGGAAGAGGAAAGTGCTTTTTGGTCTGGGGAAAGAGGGTCCCTTCCTCACGTCTGTTTTATTTGCTTTCGGGACGCCCACGCAGCTGCCCACACCGCCCACCCCACCACCCTGGGCCCCGGAGGGTGTCAGGCTCTTCCTGGTCACGTGTCCATTGGCCGAGGCCCCTCTGGGCGTCCCTGCCCCCTTGCCCCACCCCCAAGGTGCTGTTTGGCTGCAGAATGCCACCCGGATGTGTCGAGTCGCGGGGATGCGGGCAGTCACAGGAGCGTGGCCACCCTCTGGCCCGGGCACACGTGGCCCTGTGCTGGCGTCTGGAGGCCACCTTGGAAGGGAGCCCTGGCCATGGTTTGGACCACTCAGCATAGTCACTGGAAAAAGTATTTTAAAACTCCGCGATCTTTCTCTGCTTCACGCCCTGGCTGGGTGCTCGCAGTCTCGTCTTGCCCGGACGGGAGCTGCCGCCCTCGTGGCCTCCCTGTCCCCAGGCCCAGTGCCCTCTGTCCTGCCTGGCACGGCTCAGCAGCAGGAGGACGGCGTGTGTGTTGCCGAGCTGGGCCTGAGAGCCCTCCCCGTGGCGACCCGGAGCCGCCAGCCAGAGGCGGGGGGCGGTTCACCCACTGCGCCCCTTAATCCTCACAGCGTGTAGGAGAAACTAAGACACAGGCCACAAACCTACCCAAACAGGCCCAGCCAGGGTGTGACCGTCTCAGGTGGCCTCTGTCCTGGTGGGGTCCCACCTGCCTCTGCCAGTCTCCGTGTCCCCGAAACTGTCTCTCCCGAGAGGCTACACAGAGGGGCTCCAGAGTCGCCCTGCCGGGGTCCTGCCTCAGTTTCCTCACCTATAAAATGGAGCTGAAGACCCCCGCCCCCAGCAGCTGCCTCGAGGCCTCAGAGCTGTGTGCAGAGCATTTCTCTCGGGCCCGGCGGGCACACGAGGCACCTGGTATTGTCCCTTGTAAGACAATAACATGGAACAGAGGCTGCCGCCAGGTGTGGTGGCGTCCCACCTGGGGCCTCCCAGGAGGCCTCTAACCCCCTGCACCTGCTCCCCGTCTCTACATGGGGTGCGACAGCGCTCGGCCCGCAGGGTCATCAGCGGGGTGGGGGGTGAAGGCAGCGGGCTGGGGGCCCAGGGCGGGGGGCCGCTCTGAGCAGGTGCGGTCCCGCCCCCCAGGTGCACCTGCAGACGCAGCAGGAGGTGAAGCTGCGCATGACGGGCATGGCGCTGCACGTGGTGCGCTCCGACGGCTTCCTGGCGCTCTACAACGGCCTCAGCGCCTCCCTGTGCCGACAGGTGCCTTGGGCTCCCCCCCCAGCGGCCCCCCAGCGGGGCTCCCGTAGGTCCCGGCCCCAGAGCCCACGCTCGGAGCAGCCCAGGCAGGCAGGAGGGAGGCTGGCATCCCCAGGCCCGGACGTGGCCGCACTTGCCCGCCCTGGGCGCCCCGTGGGCACGGAAGTGACTTTCTCCTCGTCAAGGCTGCTTGGGAGGAAGGAACCCTGGGTCCCCGGGAGCCGCAGCCCTGGGTGGGGTGGGGCGTGTGGGGTGGGGCGAGCCGCCTTCCAGCGCCGGCCCTGCTCACACGGCCGGCCGAGACCGTCACTTACAGATGGGGAAACTGAGGCCCGGGGAGGGAGAGAGGAGGGTGCAGGGCTTTGGACTCAGCTAGACCCAGGTTTACAAAGTGGCTCAACCGCTTGGTGGCCGTGTGGCCTTGGGAGGGTTCCTCAGTGTCCCCATGGTCCCCAAGGGATGGCCATGTACCTGCGTGGCTGGGGTAGGAGGGCCTGGGGGTGCGGTCATGCCCCGCCCGCCCCTTCACACGCACCCTTGGCACGGGGCCCCCTCCCCCCTCCCCCCAGATGACCTACTCCCTGACCCGATTCGCCATCTACGAGACGGTGCGCGACCAGGTGGCCCGGGGCAGCCAGGGGCCGCTGCCCTTCTACCAGAAGGTGCTGCTGGGCTCCCTCAGCGGTGAGTAGCTGGCGGGCAGGGGCCCGGCCGGGGCGGGCCGGTGGCAGGCGCACAGCCGTGCCACCAGGGCTCCGCCAGCGGTCAGTCACACACTGGCTCCGGGGTCTGTCGCCCCAGGTTGCGTCGGAGGCTTCGTGGGGACCCCCGCCGACATGGTCAACGTCAGGTCAGTGTCTTCCCCAAGGCCAGGGGCGCTCCTGTCCCCCGACAGGGCCAGGGCTCGGCCTGGAGCGAGCCCGGCGGCCCCGGCGTGGGGTGGGGCGCCGCCGAGCCTGTGGCGGGGCGGTCCCCTCTGCCGCTGGGGTCTGCGGGGCCGCGGCTGGGCCCGCGGCCCTCCTGAGCCCGCCTGCATGTTTCAGGATGCAGAACGACGTGAAGCTGCCCCCGGACCAGCGCCGGAAGTGAGCAGTGGGCCGAGCTCCGCCCTGCGGTCGCCGCCTGGGGTGGAGCGGGGTGGCTGGCTGGCCGCTTCTGGAAACATACACTGTGTGCATCAGTCCTGGGGTCACCAGGGGACTCTGGGGTTGGGGGCTGGGTGGCAGGGACGGGCATTGGTCACTTTCCCTCTGCCCACGCCTCGCTCCCGTCCTGCGGGGGCCCGTCTGGCTGTCCGAGTGGGCCTGGGAGCGGTAAGGCTCTGCTTGTGGAGGCCGCACTTGACCTCCAGGTGTCGCACTTGACCTCAGGGGGGTGTGGCTCCACAGGAGCCACTGGTCCACTCCCTGGCTGGAGGGTGAGCCGTGGGGAAGGCAGACTGAGTGGACAGGCTGGGAAGGGGCTGGGCACAGCAGCCCCCCGCTCCCGCCCTGGGCGACAGCCACCCATGGGACCAGCATCCGAGCTGGCAGCCCCCTGGGGGTGGGTCTTCAGGAGCGGAGGTCCCCCCGAGGGGCCAGACCCCCTGAGCTGTTGGAGGAGGCTGTTGTCCCTGGGCCCTGCGCTGGGGGTGTGGCCCTTCCGGGGAGGTCCCCATGGGAGCCGGGAGTCAGGGAGAACCTCACGTGACCCATTCTGTCCCTGGCAGCTACGCCCACGCCCTGGACGGCCTGTACCGTGTGGCCCGAGAAGGTGAGAGGAGCCGGCCCTGGGCATGACAGGACCCAGGGGAGGGGCCCGAGGGGGCGGGGGCAGGGCCAGGCCGAGGGCCGGGGTGGACACCCAGCTTGCCGCTTCCTCCGGCAGAGGGGCTGAAGAGGCTGTTCTCGGGTGCGACCATGGCGTCCAGTCGAGGGATGTTGGTGACCGTGGGCCAGGTAGGGCTTTCGGGAACACCTGGGGCCTGGCCCTGCCCCCGCCCTCCGAGAGAGCTCAGAGGAAGGCAGTGGCCCTGGACCGCAGGCGGGCACTGGGAACGTGACCTCGGGGGCGCCCCTCCCTGGCTGGGCCTTGCCTGTCCACCCAGGTGTGCTGACAGTGTAGGTAGGTGACCGCAGAAAAGGTGCCTTGTCAAGTCTGGGTGGCGTCACTGTGGGCTGCCGTCTGCTTTCGGTGGAGCTGGGGGCCGTCCCTCGCACCCTGACCACCCTGCCACCCCACAGCTGTCCTGCTATGACCAGGCCAAGCAGCTCGTCCTCGGCATGGGCTACCTGTCCGACGGCATCGTCACTCACTTCATCGCCAGCTTCATCGCGGTGAGCGCCGGGCGTGGCCGGTGGGGGCCCCTGGGCTGGCCCCCTGGGTGCCCGCCCCCCTCAGACTGCGTGTGGGCGCTGGGCTGGGGGAGCTCACAGGTCACCCGGTGCCCGGGCAAGGGTGGTTCTTAGCGTCCCCCTGCAGTCCCCCAGGGGCTCCTTGGGGCAGGCCTGTGGGGGTGCAGGGGTACCCCCGCCCTGCCTGACAGGCCCGCTGGGATGTCCCCTGCCCCAGGGTGGGTGTGCCACGTTCCTGTGCCAGCCCCTGGACGTGCTGAAGACCCGCCTGATGAACTCCAAGGGCGAGTATCAGGTGAGCGGGGCGACCCGGGTGGCGGACCCGCGTCCTTGTTCTGAGACGTGGCGGGCAGCTGTCTTTCTGCCTGTGGCTGCGCCCCTCCCGGTTGCCGCCCCCCCAGTCGCCTCCAAACAGCCCTCGGCCCTGTGTGTGCCTTTAGAGCAGACTCTGGGACACGTCTGCAGAGGCAGCAGGGCCACTACAGCCGGTGACGCCGGTGACGGGCCCGCCGGGGCTTCCGTGGTGCACGCAGCACCTGTGTCCTCCTGGCGCCTGAGGCCCTGCCCCTCCCTTCTCGCCCCACCCCTGCGGGTGCCAGGCGGGTCAGCCTGCCACTGGGTGCGCCTGCAGGGCTGCTGGCTTTGCCTGGTCAGCGGTCAGGCGGTCAGCGGGCAGGGCGGCTGTGACCTTTTTGCTCACGTGTTGTCCTGAGTTTACCTTTGAATACTGCAGGCCGTGGTCCGCACTGGCCATCGGGTCACACCCACGTCTCAGGGTGCAGGGCCACCAGCCAGTGCGGGGGGCGTTAATTTGTGCTTTTTTGAGTGAGGGGTGGATTTTTTTGTTGTTGTTGCTTTATCTGTCATTTTCCACAGGGAGTTCTCCACTGCACCATGGAGACCGCAAAACTCGGGCCAATGGCCTTTTACAAGGTTTGGCAGGGCCGGGCGGCGGGGGCCGGGGCAGTGGGGGACGGGGCGGCAGGAGCTGGGTGGCGGGGGTGGTGGGGCCCGGTGGCGGGGCCGGGGTCCCTCCCAGCCCGTCCCACTTCCCTTTCCCCCTGTCCCCGTGCAGGGCCTGCTACCCGCCGGCATCCGCCTCATGCCTCACACCGTGCTCACGTTCATGTTTCTGGAACAGCTTCGCAAACACTTTGGCACCAAAGTGCCATCCTGATGGGGCGCCAGGAGCGAGCTGGGCCGCGCCGGCCCCCAGTGCCAGGGTCTTCCAGAGTCCGGGCAAGCCAAGCGCTGCCTTGAGCCCAGCCCGTGCCCGCAGGGCTCTAGCCCCACCACCCGCTATTCCTGGCCCAGGACCCTCACCCCGTCCTCCCCCACCTGCCTGGGCTGGAGCTCCTTCCAGGAGCTGGCCCCCAGCCGCCCAGCCCCCAGCCCCCCAGCACTGTAGCTTCCCCTTGCCTACCCCCTGCCCCCAGGCCCTCCCCACCTGGCATCCCCGTGGCCCCAGGTGCAAGTTCAGGCTTCTCTGCAAGTAGGTAGCCCTGGGGGGGAGGGGCGGGCTCCAGGCTTTCTGGGGGTCCCCCACCCCTTCCCCATCCCCAGGGCTCACAGCACCGTCTTCCAGCAGCTTCTCTCAAGGACCTGGGTAGCCGAGCAGGGGGGCGTGCAGACCACCGGCATTGCCCACCAAAGCGTGTGCGCGCATGCGCACTTTATCCTAGGAAAGGGACCACAGCGCTTGCGACCTTCTCGAAGGCGGCCGTGCCCTGCGCTGCTGGGCGGGCCACGGAGGAGGCGGGGCGCAGGGTCGGGGCTGCGGGCCCCTCAGGCCCGTCCCCTCCCGCCAGCCCCCAGCGGCTTTAAGGACGAGTGTCACCAAAAACCTCGGCGCCCCGCGGCGCTGCTGTCTTCAGGGAGCGTGCAGTGTCCCTCACGCCATCCGCGCCGTCCCCTCCGGCCCCCGGGGCCGAGGCGCGCTGTGCCGTGTCCTCAGGGCCCCTCTCTCTGGGGACAGCGGTCACCCGTCAAGGCCCCCAGCAGCTGACCAGCCAAAACACCGGCGCCCAGGTCCTGCTGCCAGAGCAGCGCCCCCTGCAGCCGGGCCTGGGGACTGCGTCCTCACCCCAGTGGGGGCCGGCCCGCAGGGACACTAATAAAGGTCGGGAACCGCTCTGCGCCCAGTCCCTGCGTCCAGTCCCCGCGTCCGGCCCCTGCGTCCAGGCTGCTTGCCGCTCTGCAGGCCGCCTTGGTGCCCGGGGGCAGCCAGATGTCCTCTGCACCCCCCAGCGAGGGCTCTCCAGTTTATGGGAGGCAGGGCCCAGAGGGGGAAGAGGCCATGGCCCTGCCCAGAGACGCGGGGCAGCCTGTGGGCAGAGGGAGGGGTCTGGGCAGCGTTGGGCTTCCAGATCCAAAGCCACCACGGACCCCTTCCCGAGGAGCACAGGGGTTGCAAAGCCCTCCAGGTCTGCGTTTCCGGCAGGCTGACTTTGGGGGGGCCCTCTTCCGGCTGTGGGAGGCGCCCCTGGAGTCAGAGCCACGAGCCCGTGGGTGCTGGCGACTGCCCAGCAGGCCCAGGAGGGGCGGGGAGGCTCTGGTTTCCTGGACTGTAGACTCGGACAGGAACTGGCGCGGGAACCGCCCTGAGGTCCTTTGACGTCCCAGGACAGGTGGGAGCGGCCCCAGCCAGGGGGCACACAGGACAGATGGTCTGTCGGCGGTCGGTCCTGACACCCCAGGCCTGGAGCATGGAGCGTGTCGAGTGTATAAGAAACAGGGTCTTGGATGGTGATGGTTCCACAGCCCGAATATACTGAAACCCACAACGTCCCGATAGTTACCTAAACAACAGCCCGCACCCCCACGCCCGCCCCAGCTGGCCACGTCCTCCAGGCCCCTCCCCGCCCACTGGGTAATTCAGAAGCAAACCCCAGACATCGTGTCATTTATAAACACTTCAGTACGTCTCTCAAAATAGCCTTTAAAGAACATAAACCACAATAATAATTCACTACATGTGACGAGAGTAACGGCCGATCGCACTGTCATAAGATCTCCAGGACGGCCGCTACGTGTCCTCAGAGCTGGCTTTCCTGGAACCGGAGTCCGGCCCACGTCTCTGCAGCCAGCGTCCTTCCTCTGCGGGGTCAGCCAGGTCCCCGGTCCTGTTCCTCCTCTTGTCAGAATTAGCCCCTTCCTCTGTCCTCACAATGTTGAAAGCGGCAGATAGATCTGGAATCAGGTGTCACGTTGGGGTGACAGTACTTTGTGGCGTGTGGACGAGGGTGGCATCCGAGTCTCAAGGTCTGGCTGAGTTTGAAGTGGCCATCGGCTGGGGACGCTCCAAGGATGATGCCCGATCCAGGACCCCGTGGGGGGCCTGGGGCTCAGGTATGGGGGGGCCTAAGGACACTGGGGGTCTGGCTGCCAGGCTGGCCGAGGACGTGGACCCTCCGGTGCCAGTGTGGTTTTGGGGACCAGCACGTCTCCTGAGGCCCAGGAGGGAACCCTGCTGAGCCAGCTGAAGGGGGCAGCCCATGTGATGACAGGGGAGGCTGAGGCGGGGGGCGTGGGGGGGTGTCGCAGGGAAGGCTGCTGCTTCCCTTGGACCCCAGGGAGGTTGAACAGGCAGTGAACTCTGGGAACTGGCCGCTGGGGGCCGTGGTCCCCCTTCTTGGAGCTGCTCCGGCCGGAGCGTCTGTGTGGTCTCGCCCTGTGCACAGCGGTGGAAGCTGGCATCTCACCAGCCGCTCCCAGCCGGGCCGTTATGCAGTGCCTCCCCCGGAATGGGCCCGGGGAGAAAGAGCCCCCCGTCTGGCTTGGCGGGGACGGGCCTGGCCGGGGACCCCTGCAGAGCTCCCCACCCACCCTCCACGGGGCCATAGCTTCTTGGGATGGGGGCGCGCGTGGAAAGGAGGTGCACGCAGGGCAGGAAGGCTTGGGGGGGGCAAGTACACGGGCAGGGCCTCCCCTGGGAGTTTCTGTTTGAGGGGCCCCCCTCATCTGTGCAGGGTCAGTCTGGGAATGTGAGCAAAGCCGGGGGCGGCCCAGCGTTCAGTCCTGGGGTGTCACTGCGCCCCCCCAGGGCATCTGGCCCCCCAGGGCAGGAAGCAGTAATGTCACACTCACACTCGCAGGAGTCAGCCCCAGGCTTTTCCCCTGAACACCAGCGTTTACAAACGAGGCTTCACAGTCAGGATCGGCTGGCAAGGGTCCCCAGCAAGGCGCCGGGGAGATTCGGAGGGGACAGGACGGCGTTTTCGGCGGAGGGTGCCGGGCGACGGGCCCCTCGCCACGCATGCGCACGCGCGGGCCCGCGCAGTGGCCCGCAGACCGCCGCGTCGGCGCTGACCCTGCGGGTGGGCGTGGGAGAGACGGGGATGCGCGCCCCGTGTGCGCGTGGGGGGCTGGGCACTGGGCGCCCGCGGCAGGGACAGGAGGTGGCTCTGGGTCGCAGGGCTCAGGGGCCGCCTGCCCCCTCCTGGGAGGAACCGGTGGGAGCCACGTCCCCAGGCCTTTGACCCCTCTGCCCCCCTCTGCCACCTGGTGTCCCGGTGTCCCCATCTCCTCTCCGGGGCCCTGCGGGGATCCCCGCCGGCCTGTGTCACCGCTGGGAAGGTGTTTCCAGAAGGCCTGGGTGGGGGTTCAAGTCTGGGATCTCCGTGGCTTCTTAACCCTGAGTGTCCTAGCCCCAGGCCTTGTCACAGGTCCGTGGGCTGGCGACTTCCTCCGGGAGCCGGCGGTCCCTGGGGCCTTGAACGCCATCGAGAGGCTGTCCGCCCGCTTTCTACAAGGGTCGCACCGTTTCACGTCGCCGTCAGGAGCCGGCAGGAAGTCGGGTGACCCCGGGTGACCCACACTCCAGTCCCACGGTGCGTCTCTGACTTCAGCCGGTTCGATGGGTGCGAGGTGGCGCCTCCTGGTGGCTTTAGTTTGCATTTTCCTGACCTGTGCTTCCGTCATGGCCACCCGTAAATCCTCAGCCAGGTCCCGTTTGAGTGTTTGGGTCATTTTTTTTTTTTTACAATCGAGTTGTTTCCTTATTGTAGAGTTTTTAAAAAGATAACCCCAGCAAATTGCTTATTTCGCTATACATACTTATTTCAATTTTCCTTGTGAGGTTTTTAAAGTTCAATTTTTTAAATAGATACAGGGCTGTTTAGGTGATGGACTTCTCTGGCAAGCTTTGGGAGTTGGTGTTTTTCAAGGAATCTGTGGAACATCTTGACCTAGAACTGTTCCTAATATTCCCGTCTTATCCTTTTAATCTCTCGATCGATGGCTCGTGAGTCGTTTCCTGGGGACGCATCTAAGCTGTAAAGGCTTCCCTCTGAGACTGATGTTGGCTCTGCTTCACACGATTTTAATCCATAGCATTCCTTCACTAAGATCGCTTCACGTTTTTCATTTGCCCTTTCGCTCAAGAGTTATCTGAGGACTTATTTTAAAAAGCCAAACGGATCCGTGGTTACCGCTGGGGACTCTCGCGAGTCGGGGCCACTCCCAGACAAGAGTCCAGCCCGGACCTAGGAGACATCATTATCATCGGCCATCAGGGTCCACCTGACGCCTACACAGGGTCCCCACATGCAACAGGACCTGTCACCCGTCCTCCGAGCTCCGGGACCTTTTCCCACGGTCGGCCAGCCCCTGAGCCGGGCAACAGCCTCGACAAATTCAAGACCTGACCCCAGGCCGGCCGCGTCTCTGACCGCGACGGCATCCAAGTAGAAATGAGCAAAGACAACGAGGAAATCTAAACACTCGGCAACTAAATGAACACGCTTCACAATCACCTAGGAGTTGAAAGAGCAAGTCCCAAGGGAAACTAAAAAATAAAAGTAACGATCAAACTGGATAAAAATGAAAATATAACATGAAAAAAATCCGTGGGCTGCCACAAACAGGGCTTAGAGGGAGATGCGTTCAATACTTACGTTAGAAAAAAGGAAAGTATCCAAATAAAAAAAAAATAGTAAGATTCCACCTACAGAACCAGCAAAGAAGAAACTCTAAGCGAGCAGAAGAAAGGGAAATTATACAGACGGCAGAAATCAGTGTCATTCTAAACACTAACAAAGAGAATCAATGAGATGGAAAGTATTTCTTTGAAAAGATCAAGAAAATCCACAAGTCTACAGCCATGCCCCCCTTGAACGCGATCCCATCTGATCTCGGAAGCTAAGCAGGGTCGGGCCTGGCCAGTCCTTGGATGGGAGACCGCCTGGGAAGAGCAGGAGCTGTAGGCATAAAAAATAAAAAAATAAGGGATTGTAAGCTGACGAGGTCCTTGCAATCTGTGAGGTCAACCAAGGGTTGCCTCACCTAAAAAAAAAAAAAAAGGAAAGAAAAAGAAAAGAGATTCACTTCCGGCCAGACGGGCAGGGAATTCGCTACAGACTCGCACACACCAGGAGTGTGAAGGGGACATCACGGACCACTGAGCACACGCGCGCCCTGGCCACCAGGCCGGAGGCTGTCACCGGGCCCTAGGCAGTGCGTGACCGGTCAGGCTCAGGCCTTAAAGGACCAGGCCGGCCGGCAGTTCCTCACACCGTCACCCGCAGGGTCGCCGTCTGCCCTGCTGTCCCTCTCCTGGGCTTATGCCCAAGGGAGCCGAGCGTGTGCGCGTAGGGAGCCACCTGGCCGCCCACGTCCGCGGCAGCTCTACTCGCCGGCCGCCAAGACGTGGGGACCTCCCGGTGGGAGCGACGGGCTGACGGGCGAGAACGGGGCCAGGCGCTCAGTGACCGTCCATCAGATCCGGGCACACAGTGACCGTCCCTCGGCCTCGGAGCGGAGGGACCTTGAGGACACTGCTCATGAGGGACAGATGTCAGGGTTCCACTTGCATGCGGCCCCCGAGCTGGAGAGCCGCAGGGACGGAAGGGCCACGGCAGCTGCCCTGGGCTGGGGCCGGGGCCGGGGCTCAGGGCGGGCCCTTCACAGTGGCGATGGCGGTGGCAGCAGGACCCGAACCCGCAGGAAACCCCTGCACCCCGCCCTTGAACGCGGGACAGTGTGGGACGTGGACTGTGTCTCATGACGCCGTTTAAAACAGCTGAAGAGGCGGAGGGTGCTCCTCGCAGCTCGGTGAGGGACGGAGGGACTGGATTGAGGGGTCCCTGGGGGAGCTGCCGGCCACTGGTGGTCCGGGCCACCCCTCCCCCCCCAGTGCGGGCGTCCACCCTCCCCCAGAGGGCGGGAGGATTCGTGAGGCTGGCACAGAAATGACCCACTCCCCACTCCCGCCTGCCAGCTGCCCCCCTGGAGGCCAGGGCCCTGTTCCCTGGGGCCGTGTCCCTCCAGCCCCGAGGCCCGCCCAGCCTGGCTTGGCAGAGCTCACTGTCCTTTGCTAGGCGAATGAATGAATGAACAAACGAACAAACGAATGAGCGAGCCAGTGAGGGAGGAAATGGATGGAGACGCCTGGGGCGGGGAGGGCCCCTGGCAGGCGGCGGCCTGAGTGAGCCTGTCGCTCCCCGAGGAGCCTGCAGGGGGCAGCCAGGCGACGCCGACAGCCAGGGTGGCTTTGGCAGCCGGGCGGGGGCGGGGACTCCCCGGAGCCCGGCGGGCCTGGCGGGGACGTGGCCTTCTAGGGTGAAAGAAGCGGACAAACGGAACGTTGACAAAAATGCTTGCCGGGCTCAGCGCGGACGGCAGCCGGGAAGACAGCCCAAAGCCCCAGCCGGTGCAGTCCCAGCCGCCCGCCTGGAGGAGGCGCCCGAGGGCCTCAGAGACAGGTGGCTGGCCTGGCGGGACCAGAACCCTAGACTTCAGCCAGCCTTGGGGGAAGGGAGGAGTGCAACGAGCCCCCCACCCCGGGCAGGCCCTCGAGACGCCCGGGCCTGTCACCGGCCTGTCACCGGCCTGTCGCCATGCTGATGGGAGAGGACGCAGACCCCAGGGCCCAGTCCATGGAGGGGCTGCCACCTGAGGAGGGGCACGGGCAGTTCTGGGGACCCAGCAGGGCGCACAGCGGTGACACGGGAGCAGGCTTCAAGGGGCTGCTCGGTTCACGTGGTCTGGGCACAAGCTGGGGAGAGGGGAGGGGTGAGGCCAGAGCAGACGCCAGTCTGTGCGGCCAGGAGCGACCCCGTCCAGACGCTCCTGGGGCCAGTGGGGACTGTGCACAGGCGGAGGGAGCCCAGCGGGCTGGGGCGAGGGCAACGGGTGCAGAGAAGGCTCTGTCTGCCTTTGGTGCGCGGTTTGGGGGTGATTGTGGGATTCAGGGCGGACGAGGGAGGGCTGGAGGGAGCGTGGTCTGCCTTGGTGCTGGACGCTGGGCCCGGGATGGCCTGGCCCCCGGGGCCTTGCGGTGCCCGCCCTTCTGCTTCCAACGGCCCCTCCCACCCTGTGTGGGGCGGCCCTTCCCCACCCTCTGGAAGCCGGCTGGGTGCAGCATTATTGAGGGTGACCATGAAGCTGGGGACCCCCGTGGGGCGCCCTCTCCCTAGCACCCCAGCTCCAAGAGTCCCCCAGCACGGGGACTGGACGACCAGCCACCACCACCCACTGCAGGGGCCACCATCCGGCCGGTCCGGCCCGCGCCTCCCCCACCCTGGGCGTCCACGCCCCGCTGTCCTCCGGGGTCCTGCAGGGACAGCCCTGCCCGGCCCACGGCTCCCTGCTGAGTGCTTCCTGTCCACCTGAAGCGGGCACGAAACTTCTCCACTCAGGCCAGCTGAGCCTGGACCCCGCCCCCGCCAGAAGCTCAGGGCACGGGGCACAGGGGAGCCGGACACCTGGCTCAGCGGGGAGCTCTGGGCAATGCCGCCTGCCAGGGGGAGGCCGGTGTCCGGCAAGGCCTGCGGCCACCTCTGTTGGCCCAGAGGGCCCAGGGGTTCGGAGTCGCAGGGTCCCCGACGTGCCCACCGGACATCCTGTCTGCGTCATGCCACCTGTTCTTGGCTGTCGGGGCCCTGACTCCAGCACGGAGATGGACGGAGGGGGGACTGTCCTCGCCTGGAGGCCCCACCGCCCCCGGCGAAGCCACAGGCCTGATCTCCAGCACCGTCCGCCCTCTGGCCCCAGGAAGTGAGACTCCAGAGGCCGTGCTGGTGGCCGTGCGTGTCCTGGGGCTGTGTCCTGGGGCTGTCACAGCCAGAGCTTCAGACACGGCCCAGCGGACAGCCACCACCTCCGTGTCTGCAGTGCGGCTGGGAGGGCCGGATGGCCGCAAGGCTGCCGCCCCCGAGGCCACTCTCGCTGTGGACTCGCAGGGTCGTGTCTGTGTGCATCCATGTCCTCGTCCCCTCCTCTCGTAAGGACACCATACGACGGGGGCAGGGCCCACCCTAATGCCCTCATCTTAACTTAATGGCCTCTGTAAAGACACCGTGGCTCCCCTGGCCTCACCCAGGCCCCCCGAGCTCTATGGAACCCCCATCCTTCCCAGCCTCCTTGTCGCCCCCACCCCACTTGGCGTGGCTCATCCCGCAGAGGCCCAGGGACCCTGCCTGCTCCAGCCCCTCCTGCCATGCCCTGCCCCCCAGCCCTGATGACCCACATGGGGCCTGGTGCCCAGCAGCCCCCGAGCACCTGGGCCAAGGGCTTCCCGCCCCACTCCCTCCTCTGCACCCTTCCCACCTGTCCCCTGCCCCTGCCGGCCTTCCCCCAGCCCCCCTGCTTTGTCACTGACCCAGACATGGCCCCGTCCAGGGCTGGAGGGGACCCTGGGCCCTGTCCTGCCACCACCACCCTCTAAGTGGCCTGATTTAATCGAGCTACTCTGGATGACACCTAATGGAACTTAGCAGAACCTAATGACCTTGATGGTGGCTCGGGGCGAGACAGCTGGCGAGACAGAGGCCAGGACCCAGGCACCCTTCCCAGAGGGTGGGACGGTCACTTGAGAAGGGAACAATGGCCGTAGGGGGGAGACTAAGGGCCCCGTCAGGCCAGCCCTGTTTTGTGCAAGCCAGGGCCACAGCCCTTCCCCTGAGACAGGCTCCAGGAGCCCGAGGGTGACCCTGGACCGGCCACTTTACTTCTGTGGCCTCGGACCCCCCATCTGGAAACTGGGGGTGGGGACCCAGCCCCCCACCCAGGAGGCCAGCGTGGAGGCCAGACAGGTGATGGGCCGGGAGGTGGACCAGAGAAGTGGGCAGGACGAGCTCAGAGCGGGCAGTAAGCCAGGCGCTCCAGCTGGCATCCAGCCCAGACTGCGGCGGCCAGCGGGCTCTGGGGGGAAGCCGAGGCCGCCACCTGCGACGTCTCTTTTGTAATAAAACAGAATCGGGAGGTGATGGACGAGGCAGGTCGGGACGCCAAGGAGGATGAAGACGGGAAGGAGCCCCAGGGAGAGGGACGCGGGGCGAGGCCCCAGCTGCCCAGCCAGGCCCTGCCTGACCGTCCCAGGACGCCACCCACACGGGACGAGGCAGGAGGAAGGGACGGGGCCAGGCCCTGCTCCAGGCGCCTCTGAGGCCACCTCGCCCAGGAAGGGGACTCCCGGGGGTGTCCCACCCCCGACGGCAGCTCAGCCATCCTGGAGTCACAGTTGCCTGTCGGCGAATGGGTCTGAGGGTGCGCCTTCGCCCCCATCCACGTGGATCTGGGGGTGGGCAGTGAACAGACGACCACCCCCCACACCCACCCCTGGGGCCTCCTTAGGGTGCACGGCCACCCCTGGGCACGGCCCCTGCGTGTCATCGCTGCTGCATCACTCCCACGGGAGACTCAGAGGGGGCGGTGGCCCCCAGGGGCTCCCACACTCCCACAGACACGAGTGTGCACACGCGAGCACACACACAGCACGCCTGCTATGGACACGCACGTCCTCCGCCCGCACACGCATGTGTCCAGACACCGAGCAGCCTGTCTGGGCTTCGGGAACGCCGGGGTGAGGGGTACCAGGCAGGGGGCCCCCCAGCCCACACAGCAAGGTCGGGGTGCCAGGAGCTGCTTGGGGGGTCCTCGGCTACGCATTCGTGATCCTGAAGAGCCTGCTGGGGGGTGAGGGGGCGTCCTGTGCTGGCGATTCTGGGCGTGGTCTCTCCCTGCGGCCCCCGGGTGAGGGTCCTCTTCCCGCGGGAAGCGTCCCCCCCCATCCCACCCCCATCCCAGGGACACCGGCCACTGGGGCAGAGGCCTGGCCCCTTTCGCTCTGCTTAAGGAGACGCGGAGTGCCCACACGCTGGTGTCGGTGAATTTGCGCGGCCACAGAATCTCTCAGCCCTGCAGGCGGTGCTGACACGGCGACTCCAGGGAGCAGGGCCCGCCTCCCGCCAGGAGCCCGGCTCTGCAGGCAGAGCCCCCCCCCCGCCCCCCGCAAAGTCAGCTTCCGGCCCAGGGCGTCCCCGCTGAGGCCACCGAGTGAGGAGGTCGCAACCCCAGTGCCCTACCAGCTTCCAGACCGTGGGAGAGCAGGGAACGCTCCCAGCTCCGTTTGCAGAGCGGGGGTTACCCCGAGCCCCAAAACACGTCCCCTGTTACAGGAAAACAAAGCTACGCCCTGGTCTCCTTCATGAACCCCGGCGCTGACGTCCTCAGTAAAATCAGATCGAGAAACACATAGAAAGGGGAGCTAGCAGTCGGTGACGGGGTGATATATATTTACCCGGGCCGCTGGGCCTCTGCCCGTCAGGGCGCCCTGGGGATTACAAGGTGCGGAGGGGGCAGGGCCACCCAGCCCTCAGGGCGGGGATGACCGTCTTCCCAGCCGCCCAGACCCACCCACCTCCAGGAAGGGCCGCTGGCTCCTCCCCTGATGCTCAGGCCTGGAGGGGGTCCAGGTGACCCACTCACCGGGGAGCCGGCCAAGGCCGGAGGACAGTTCCCCGAGGAGACGCTGGCCCAGATCGGTGCCCTCCCACACGGGTGCGGGGCCCCCAGAGAGGTGGGTGAGCTGGAGGAGGGGAATGGGGGGTCTTCGGGCACAGCCTTGGAGGGGTCCCCCCGGCACCTGCAAACCAGGCAGCCCCTGTGCGGGCGGGGAGGGCCTGGCGCGCTCTCTGACCTTTGCCTTCTGGCCGTCGCCTGAGTCCACACAGAAAGGCCGCTGTGGGGGGCAGGGCTTCGGGTGTCCGGGGAGAATGGGGTCTGGAGGCCACACGCCCCCAGGACCCCTCCTCCTGGGGCTTAGGTGGTGGCAGGGGACAGAGCTGAGCTAAGGTGCCAGCTAGCTACCTGTAGGTGGCAGGACCAGCTTCGGCTCTGCTCTGGGGGCTGGAGGGTGGGGCCCCCCTAAAACGTAAGTGGAGAGGGGAGGACGGAGGACGGCCCCAGAGACAGTGGACAGCGTCCAGTGGAAGAGCTGAGTCACGGGGCCCGGGAGGGCATCGCGGGGTGATGGTGGCCGGAAGGTGGACAGTGGCGAGAAGGCCTCCAGAGAAAGGCAGGAGCCTGGGGACTCGGTGACCTCAGGACCCCTGCCAGGTGTCCAGCAGGTGGGTGTGGGAGGCGGTGCATCCAGGAGAGGACACGGCTCAGGGGACACTCACTGGTGGGGCCCTGAGCACGGGGCCGTTGGGGACACCTGGGGACCAGGATAGAGCACTGGGAGCTCTGGGACCCACAGCAAAGGGGAGGGCTGAGGGGAGGAGGTGAGTGCCACCCCGAAGCCACAACTGTGGGAGAACTTTCTAGAAGGAGGGCATCAGCAAGGACAGGAAATATGAAGCCCCAAAGTGTCCACAGCTTTGGTGACCCTGGGGCCACTGGGCGCTGAGCAGGGACTGCTGTGTGTGTGTGTGTGTGTGCATATGTCTGTGTGTGCGCGCGTGTGTGCACGTATGTGTGCGTGCATGTGTGTGCATGTGTGCGCGTGTGTGCGTGCATGTGTGCGTGTGCGTGCATGTGTGTGCGTGTGTGTGCGTGCATGTGTGTGTGCGTGTGTGTGCATGTGTGCGTGTGTGTGCGTGTGTGTGTCTGTGTGTGTGCATGTGTGCGTGTGTGTGGGGGTGCGCGCGTGTGCGCGTGCGTGTGTGTGTGCGTGTGTGTCTGTGTGTGTGCATGTGTGCGTGTGTGTGTGCGTGTGTGTGTGCGTGTGTGTCTGTGTGTGTGCATGTGTGCGTGTGTGTGGGTACGCGCGCGTGTGTGCACGTGTGTGTGCGTGCGTGTGTGTGTGGTTGTGCAGGGAGCTTAGTATGGCAGCTGAGGAAGTGGAGGGGCCCCAAGCAGGGGCTGGGGTGCCAGCTTGAGACCTGGGGGCGGGGAGTCTGGAGGGGAGAAGGAAAGAGCGGGGTGCCGCTGTCGGCAATAAGAAGGAACAGCCGGGCGGTGGCAGCCACCCGGGGCAGGAATGGGGGTCCGCAGGTCTGCTTAACGGATAAATATATATCCCCGCCGGCCAGGCCCCGACCCGCTCTGCCCCGCAGTCCAGCCGGCGGGGTCCCTCCCGCAACCCAGCGCCACGCCCGGGAAGAAGCAACGAGAACCCGGGAATGTGGGGGAGCGAGAAGACGGGGCGTCGAGTCCCAGGCGCCCCCCCCCCGCGCCCCGGCCGCGTGCCCTCCCCCCCCACCTGTCCGCCCCCCGGGGCCCGGCCGCGCGGGGACCTGCCCACGGGGTGACAGCCGTCCGCCGGGTGGGGATCCGCAGAGCGAGCCCTGGGGTTGGGGTCTGGGGTCAGCGGCCCGCGGGGAGGGGTCCGGTGTCGCCGTCGCCCCGCGGCACGTCGGCAGGACTGGGGCGCGGATCCCCCCGCTGCGGGTCCCCCTCCCCCCGGGGCCGCCCCCGCCCCCGCCCCCTCCGCCGCCGCCGCCGCCGCCGCCGCCGCCACTGCCACCCAGCGTCGCCGCCGGAAAGTTGGCGCGCGGCGGGCGCGGGCGCGGGCGCGGAGCTGGCGCCGGCCGGGTGCGGGAGCGCGGCGGCGGAGGCGGAGGGAGCGGCGCGGTGAGCACCGGGCCCGGCCCGAGGGGGCGTTCCCCGCGCCCTCCCGCACCCGCCGGGGGCCCGCGGGAGGCGCAGCGCGGGCGCGGCCGGCCGCGGCCCGCGTCGTGGGCCGGGCGGTCTCGGGGCCCCGGGTCGCCCCCCTCACCCCCAGCGGACACCTCTCTCCCCAGCCCCCGGGTGCGCCCGCCCGGCCCGGACGGTCGGCGGGACCCGCATCGCCGGGCGGACTGGGGTGCTCAGGCCTCCGCTCCTCCCTGGGGGGCGCGGTGTGGGGCGCGGGTGTCACTGGTTGCCAGGCGCTGCGTCCCGCAGCCCCCCTCAGCTCCTGACCCCACCTCCGGGGTTCCCCTGCTTCCCAGAACGCCCCCAGCGGTATCGCAGCTCCCCGCGGGGGGGAGGAGGCAGGGGTGCCAGCACCCCTCCCAGTCCGCTCTTCCCAAGGGCCCACACTTGTCACTCTGACCCGCGGCGAGGGCGGGTCACCGCCCTGACCGGCTCCCGCCGCTCCAGCGGCCCCCACGGCGGCGTCTCTGCCACAGGGCGCCCGTCTCCAGCCCCAGCCGCCTGGCACCCGGCCCCTGGGTGCCGCCGGGGACCAAGGACCTGCGGGGCTGTTCCTCACCCTCCGAGCCCGGGCGTGAGGACTGGTGGGGGTGCTGTCCCCTGGCCAGCAGGGCGGGGGAGGGGCGCAGGACGCAGGAAGCTGACTTTGTCAACAGCCCGTGGCCCCTGACCCCTGACCCACCCTGGGCCGTGACCTCCCAGCGCTGGCTCTGCGGCACCCACACGGGCAGGTCACGCACCTCAGGGCTGGGAGGCCTCGGTCTCACCCAGGCGGACCTTGGGGGCAGCTGCGGGGCCCTCGCCGTCTGTCTTGGCTGATGGGCCACGCACCCGTCCTAGGGGCCCTCCCCCAGCTCCAGGTGTGGGGGTCCCTGCGCCGTCCCCAGTGGGACACTGGCCCAGAGGTGAGCACCCAGGAGTGGTGCTGCTGCCAGCATGGGCCCGGCGCGCGCCTGCCTACAGGTGGCGGGAGCCGGCAGGGTGACCCCGCGGAGGAGGGGGGGCTGGGAAAGAGGGGCGGGGCGAGCTGGGGGCTGGGGGGCTGGGGGCGGGCCCTAGGAGAGTCCCTGTCTGTCCACGTGAGCCGGGGGCCGGGTCTCCAGTCCGGAGCCTGAGAGGGAGCTGGGTCGCCCAGTCCCTGAGGGGAGAAGGGTCCGTCCCTGGCGAGTGGTCCCCGCCCCGCCTGCCAGCTCAGTGTGTGGGGGGCGGGGAAAGGTGAGGAGGAGGGGCCCCAGCACCTGTGCAACTTCGTGGCTTCAGTCCCCTGCTCGTTCAACCAGGACGGACAGGCTGCCCCCCCCTGCCCCCCCCCGTGACACCGTCCCTCACAGTGTCACCGTCCCTCACAGCGGGAGGGGCCCTGGGCACGATGCTCTGCCCTTCCTTGCTGGCGGCAGAGCTCGCTCACTCACTCCCGGTGATTTACGAGTGGGGAAACTGAGGCTCTGAGAAGTTAAATTCTTTGCCCTTGGCCCCAGGACCAGAACTGGTCCCTGATGTCACCCTGTCCTGTGGAGTCAGCCTCACCCCTGGGTGCCCAGAACGTCAGCCTTGCACAGCTGGAAGTCACTCCATACCCCCACCCTATTCAGAGAAACGTCTAGAAACCTCTTGCCCACACTCCCCAGAAAGGGACAGAGGGCTGGCCCGCTTCTGTCCCCTCTCCTGCTCCCATCAGGCACCTGAGAGGGACCACCCACGGCCTCTTGCACTGGGGGGGCGTGGCTGAGGCCCTGGCCTTCGGGACACGGGCTAAGGGTACACGCGGCCTCTGATCTGGGAGCGCTGACTCCTAACCCCACCCGCCAGGCCAGGGGAGAGGGGTGGGGGACATGGAGAGTCGCCCCAACTCCTTCGGCCTGGCTGCTGCGGAGAGTGGTCAGGGCGGGGCAGGGGCAGGGCCCGTGGGGCAGGGGACGGGCCCGCGGGGCAGGGGACGGGCCCTCGGGGCGGCGCGTCCCTCTGTCCCCTCTCCCCGGGGCCCTGCTCCTGTCCGGATCTTCCGCAGAACTGACCACCGCGCTGGCAGGCGAGCCGCCCCGCCCCGCCCTGTGCGGCCGGCGTGGCCCCGCCCATCCTCCCAGGCCACGCCCCTCGTTGGGCTCTCCGGACGGCCCTGCCAGGTGGGCGCCCTGAGCTCCCGCCTCTGCCGGGAGCAGCTGAGACCCAGCCCCACCTGCCCGGCCTGCCAAGCTCCAGCTGGCCTCCCAGGGGCTGTCAGTTTCCAGTGAAGCCCCTTGCAGGCCTTCCAAGAACGTCACCCTCCCCAACCCCCATCCCCAAGGGCTCTGGGCAGGGGACCACTTACCAGGCGTTATCCTTCCTGCCATGGGCCCTGTCTGCATCTCCACTGCCCACCCCGCCCCAGCCAGCCCTTGTCACTTGCCTCTTCTCCACTCTCCCCAAGCCTGTGGCCGCTCAGGCCAGCCCTGTACCCCTGAGCCGGGCCACTGACCTCCCCTCCTCCACCATCAGCCCCGCACAGCGGGCGGGAGAGCTGCTCCTGGCTCCCCCTTACCCTCGGGGTTCAGCAGCCCGGGTCCACCAGGGGCAGGGCTGTCTGATGGGGATCAGGGCATCAGGTCCCTTGGGTAACCCCAGGTCTGGGGACACTTCACCTCCCCTCAGCTACCTGCCTGCCACCTTGTCGGCTGAGGGTGCCCTCCACTCTGTCGCCTGGTCCTGGGTCGGGATTAGTGAGTGCTGGGCTTGCCTGGCCAGGCCCGGCTGGTGCCCACGGCCAGGGCTGAGGTCAGGAACCCCAGGTCACGCAGCTCTTGCCCTGCGTGGTGGCATCTCGGGGTCCCGTTAGAGGTGAGGGCTGAACCCCAGGGACACCTCTGGTTGAGCTGGCCCCGGGAGGCCCCAGGGGACCACGGCCCGCACTCACCCGCCCCTCTCCCTGGCTTCTCCCAGGCACCACCTTCCAGCCAGCTAGCCCTCCCGCTGTCCATCTCGCTGTCCGTCACTTGCTCACTCTGCGCCAGCGTGCCCAGAGGAAGGCCCGTCCACAGCCCTCGGGGGCCCCCAGGCCTGGAGGGCAGACCCTCCGTGCTGGCCCGTGGAGCTCGGTCTGGGCCAGGGCTGGCTGTGGAAGCGATGGAAGGGTTTGCAAGGCCACGGCCCAAGTGCAGCCCAAGGCCAGGCACTGTGGCCCTCCAGCAGCCGCCACGGGGGCAGGGGGCCCACGTCTGGGCCCAGCAGCCGAGGGTGCTAACCTCTGAGGACCGTGCTGCCAGCTGCCTGCCCTGTGCCCGCAAGGGACCCAGGAAGTCTGACCTGAGCCTCGGGTGGGGCCCAGGGGGACACCTAGGCTCCTTGGTGCTGGGAAAGGGGGCGTGTGTGTGTGACAGGGACCCCCAGCATGTGCCTGCTGCTCCCGGCCCTGGCAAGCCTGGGAGCCGGCCCGAGGCCAGCTCGACACTCACGGCACTCGGGGCTAAGCGACGGATGGCCCCGGCCCCCTGGCTCAGCCCGGCGAGCTGACCGGGTGGGGCGGCGGGCGCGGGCTGAAGGGAGGCGGGCACGCTTGCACCCCTGCGCAGCCGGGACCAGGCAGGATGGTGGGGCTCTATGCTGTGGGAATGGCCAGACGGACAGCTGCAGGCCCTGAGGAACCCACCCCACCCCTGGGGGGGGCGCCAGCCTGCAGGACGCTGGGCAGGGCCCGTCGGCTTCATCAGCAGGACCCGGAGGCTCCCAGGGGCTTGGAGGGTAGCAAGGCAGAGCCCAGCTGCACCCCTCACTGCTGGGGACCCCTCCACAGACCTTGCTGCTCTGGCAGTCAGCAGCCCCAGGAGGAGTGCGCGTGCCCACGAGGACCCCTGTGCCCCCGCCGTGCGGCCCCAGACAGATGTGGGGGGCAGCAGCCCAGAGGAATGCCCCCCACCCAGCCATGCCGCCCCCGCCTGCTCCTGCTGCTGCTGCTGGCCTGCCAGGTGCGTGCGGCCGCCAGTCTGCCCGCCCGCCCCCCGCTGGTGCCCGCCCGCCTTCGTGCTGACGTCCCTGTCCCCCAGCCACAGGCCCCCTCGGCTCAGGTGATGGACTTCCTGTTTGAGAAGTGGAAGCTGTACGGGGACCAGTGTCTCCACAACCTGAGCCTGCTGCCCCCTCCCACGGGTGAGCCCCACGCCTTCCGCCCGAGGCCACTTCCTAACTCCCCCGATACCCTGCCCGCATGTACAGGTGAGGCGACTGAGTCACGGAGAGGCCAGTCGCTGGCCCAAGGCCACACAGCCAGGAAATGAGAGACATGGTAGACTTGCCCCCAGAACCGGGGTGCTTTGCGCCCTCCCCTGCAGCTGGCCGCCCCCCACTCCCGACCCGGGGATGCTGTCTTTGCCTCCACGTAGCTCAAAGCCCAGTGGGCAGACTGGGGTGGGGTGGGGCTGCGGATAGGGGTGGGCAGAGCGCACAGGGCTGGGGGGCTGGGCCCTCTGGTGGAGGGCTCGGGCAGCGGTGGGGGCACCACGGGAGCAAGTCCCAGGGGTCGCTGGGCACATAGAGATGGTGGCGGGAGAAGCTGTCTGAGCAGGGGCGAGACCTGCAGGGCAGGTGCTGGCCCGGGAAGGGTGCCAGCAGAATTGGGGTTCAGCCCTCAAAGAGGGAGGTGCTGCAGAAAGGTCACTGGGAAGGGAGGACCTGGGGGGCTTTGGGACAAGTTGCAGACAGGAGGTGGTCCAGCAGGGGTGGCTGGGCCGAGCAGGAGCTCAGCCGAGGCTGGCGGGAGGGGGTGCTGTAGGCCTGGGGTGGTGGGACGGCGGGGGGGGGGGAGGGGGAGCGGCTTTCTGCTCGGGAGCAGAGAGGAGGCTGGGAGGCCGCCCGGGCGCTGCTGAGAAGCCCCCCACCCCGCCTCTGCAGAGCTGGTCTGTAACAGAACCTTCGACAAGTACTCCTGCTGGCCGGACACCCCTCCCAACACCACGGCCAGCATCCCCTGCCCCTGGTACCTGCCCTGGCACCACAAAGGTACCCACAGAGGGCATGCGAGGGGTTGGTGCAGGGGCCCAGCCGGGCGCGGGGCGCTGACCCGAGCCCGCCCCCCAGTGCAGCACCGTTTCGTCTACAAGAGGTGCGGGCCCGACGGGCAGTGGGCGCGAGGGCCCCGGGGGCAGCCATGGCGAAACGCCTCCCAGTGCCAGTTGGAAGACGACGAGATCCAGGTGCAGGTCAGCTAGCGGCGGGCGCGGCCGGGGCCGTGGGGGTCTGCTGGGTGGGCGGCCCCGCCCCGCCCTGACCGGCCCCCCCCCGCCCCCGATTCGCAGAAGGAGGTGGCCAAGATGTACAGCAGCTTCCAGGTGATGTACACGGTGGGGTACTGCCTCTCGCTGGCGGCCCTGCTGCTGGCCCTGGCCATCCTGCTGGGCCTCAGGTGCGCCCGCGCCGGGCACGCAGGGGGTGGGGGCGGGCCGCGGCGGGCGGGCGGCGGGGCCACTGACCCGCTGTCCCGGCAGCAAGCTGCACTGCACCCGAAACTACATCCACGTGAACCTGTTCGCATCCTTCGTGCTCAAGGCGAGCTCCGTGCTGGCCATGGACGCGCTGCTCAAGACTCGCTACAGCCAGAACGTGGGCGACGACCTCAGCGTGAGCGTCTGGCTGAGCGCCGGGGTGAGTGGCGGCCCCGGCCCCGGCCCCCATCCCGGCCCCCGGGGGCAGGCGGCCCCGTGGCCCGCCCGGGCTCACCCGGCTGCCCCGCGGCCAGGCGCTGGCCGGCTGCCGCGCGGCCGCGGTCTTCATGCAGTACGGCGTCGTGGCCAACTACTGCTGGCTGCTGGTGGAGGGCGTGTACCTGCTCAGCCTGCTGGGCCCTGCCGCCTTCTCCGACGGGGACTTCTTCACCTACTACCTGGGCGTCGGCTGGGGTGAGTGGAGCGGGGTGGGGCCAGGGGGTCAGGCCGGGCTGGCCGTAGCCTGGGGGACCACAGCTGCCGCCCCCCCCCCGCAGGCGCCCCCATGCTGTTCGTCATCCCCTGGGCGGTGGTCAAGAGTCTGTTCGAGAATGTCCAGTGAGTATGAGTGACCCGAGGATGGCTGGGGGCCGCGTGGGGGGGGAGGCAGGGGCGGTCTCTGGCCAGAGTCAGCGGAGGGGGGCACGGGGCCCCCTCCCTTGCTTTCCTGGGACTCTGGTTAGACCCCCAGGGACTCGGGGGCGGGGCGGGGGCCGCGGGGACGAGCGCCAGGCCCCCCTGCAGGTGCTGGACCAGCAATGACAACATGGGCTTCTGGTGGATCCTGCGCTTCCCCGTCTTCCTGGCCATCCTGGTGAGGGAACCAGGCCCCTCGGGGAGGGGCGCGGGGCGGCGGGGCGGCGGGGCGGCGCCAGCCCCCTTCCCGTGGGCGAGCGGCGGCCAAGGAGACAGACCCCATCCTGCCTGGGACACTGGCCGGCGCCCTCGCCTGGGGCCGGGCTGCCCCTTCTTGGCTGGGCGCCCACCAGCCCGAGGCCCTGCGTGACCGCCGGGCCCACCTGCGGGAGGACCGAGCGGGGGGGCCCGGGGCCACCCTGAGCCGTGCCCTCCTCGTGCAGATCAACTTCTTCATCTTCATCCGCATCCTTCACATCCTCGTGGCCAAGCTGCGTGCGCACCAGATGCGCTACTCCGACTACAAGCTCCGGTGGGCGGGGCGTGGGGGTGGGGCAGGTGGGCGGGGCGTGGGGGTGGGACAGGTGGGCGGGGGCGGGGCAGGCGGGGCCGTGGGGACACCGGGGCCAGGCGGTGACTCAGGCGCCACTCCCGCAGGCTGGCCAAGTCCACGCTGACCCTCATCCCCCTGCTGGGGGTCCACGAGGTGGTGTTCGCCTTCGTGACGGACGAGCACGCCCAGGGCGCCCTGCGCTCGGCCAAGCTCTTCTTCGATCTGTTCCTCAGCTCCTTCCAGGTGCCCGCCCCCCGCCACGCCCCCTTACACCTCCCACGCCCCCTTCGGGGCTGCCCTGACCGCCCCCTCCCCCCAGGGCCTGCTGGTGGCTGTCCTCTACTGTTTCCTCAACAAGGAGGTAGGTGGGGGCCCCGGGGTCAGCCCCGGGTCGGGGCCGGGCGGAGCGGAGGTGCCTGGCCCTGGCGTCCGCCTGTGTTTGTTGAGGGTGGCACTGGGTGTCCCGCCTGTGTCCATGGGCCGGCCTCAGCCCTTCGTCCTCAGGGGGCACACAGGGAGGGGTCCCCCACGCCCGCACAGCCCCGCACGGTGACAGAGCCCACCGTGCTCCACGTCCGGGTGCCCTGGGGCCCGTGAGGACCGCTGGCCGGGGGGTCCTGGGCGCGGGGACGGTGGCCCACCCTGCCGCGGCCCCAGGTGCAGGCGGAGCTGCGGCGGCGCTGGCACCGCTGGCGGGTGGGCCGCGCCCTGCAGGAGGAGCGCCAGGCGGGCAGCTTCGCGGCCCGGGCTCCCCGAGGCCCCTCCAGCGAGAAGCTGCCGCTCTCCAGGGGCAGCCAGAACCCCTCGCCGCTGGACCCCTCGCCGCTGGACCCCTCGCCGCTGGACACCGGGAACCTCCGCGCCTGAGCGGCCCCGCCACCCACGTGTCCCCCAGCGGGGTGGTCTGAGGGGCGGGGCCTCCCCTCCCCACATCTGCTGTGCCGTGTGGGGGAGGGGAGAGCCCCGCGGGGGCGGGGCGCGGCGGGGCTGTCCTGTGAGTGCCCGCCTGTGTCCCCCACAATAAAGACTGGGCACAGCGGCCCCTGTGCACACACCCTGGGGAGCAGGGCTGTGAGGAGGGGGTGCCGGGCCCAGGGCCTCCCCGGGCGAGGGAGCAGCCAGCACGATGGGGTCCCGAGCTGGTGCACCCCCTCTGGGAGCTCCCATTTCACAGACAGCTCGGAGCTGAAACCGCTGAGGGGTCCCAGGGTGTGGGTGGTGGCTGGCAGTGCCGTCCTGTGCCCAGTGGAGCCGGTTCTGGCCATCCTCCCATTGCCCACCCGAGGCCAGAGTGGACAGTCCCCCCGTTAGCTTGGGCCCCCACCCCAGAGGGCCGGCGTTTGCCAGCAGAAGGCCGTGAAGGCGGGCGGTGGCCAAGGGCAGCCTCCAGCATCGCTCCGACCCCACGGGAGCACCCCCGCCTCCCGGCAGGAGCCGCGGCCCGGGCTGGACTCAGGCCCAGCGCGGACGTCCCCAGACACCCCAGAACCGGGGTGCTCTGCGGGCCCGTGCTTCGTTCCCGTGCTAGCCACCTGGGCGGTTCGCAGGCCCCACAGCTGACCCAAATGCGCACACGGACCCCAGAACTGAAATGATCCAGCGAAGGCCTCTGCTCAGCCCCGCTCGGCCACGTGGCAGAGGCCCGGCCCCCCCACCCGCCACGCCAGGCCACGTGCAAGGGCAGCCGTGTGCAGAGGAGACGGCTTTGGGCGTGGGTGGACGCCCCGCATGGCCGGCAGGGCGGGTTGACGCTGGCCAGGGTGGCTAAGCGCCGGCCGGCGGGTGAGCAGGCGCTGTGCCGTGGGCGCCGGTGGTCCGGGGTGCACCCTGAGGTCTGAGTTGCCACCTGTGGCACAGTGTGTGTGACGCAGAAGCTGGAGGCATGGGCAGAGGCGGGAGCCCTGCGGGGGGCCGTGGGCACCTCGTAGAGCACCCCGCAGCACCCCGGTGATGCAGGCGGCTGTGTGCGTGGGGGGCTCTGTCGGAGGAGAAGGGGGCCACGGGCACAGCGAGCACCAGCCAGACGGCTGGCCGGGTACCCCTGCACCTGAGGCTCTGGGGGGGCGACCACGTACCTGGGGGAGGGGGGCCCTCAGCCCCAGCCCAGCAGGTGGGATGCACGGCTCAGGCATAGCCCGGCTAATTAGAGCAAATGAGCGGGCAGGCGGCCTCTCAGCCAAGGTAAACAGAATTACTCACCCGCCAGGCACTGGGGCCCCCCCAGGGAGCCTTCCCCCCCCAGCCACGCCCACGGCGGCTGCAGCTGAAGCAGGGAGCCACATGGAGGCTGGTTAGGGGGCCAGCCACCTGTGGTCCAGGTGGGCGGCCTGTGTCACGTGATTAGCAGGGCTGCAGGACTCGGGGGCCGTGCCAGGCCCGCAGGGGAGGCCTCAGGCCACCCCTGGCCCCAGGTCCCCTAGGCCTGGGTCTCCTCCGAGTCCCGGCCAGCCGTGGACACTGGGAGGCCTGTGCAGATGCAAGCCCCGGAGTCAAGGCCGCCCTGGGGGTTGTGCCTCTCACTGAGGGCCTCCTGACAACGCCCCCCGTCCTGCCCCCCTCTGACCCCGGCCTTCACCCAGCCCGTCCCCAGGGAACCAGAGCAGGCTGGGGAGTTGGGGCAGAGGCGGAGGCAGGGCCAGGCCTGGACTTGCTCAGCCAATAAACACGGGTTCTGAGCGGCAGGCAGCCCTGCAGGTGGGGTGGAGGGGCTTGGGGGGTGGCGCTAACTCGGGGCCCAGCACCCACACAGCCTCATCGCTCTCCATCCAGACCCTGCTGCTCCCCGCATCACCTTCCTCCCCACGTGGCCCCGAGTCCTTCCCCCGGGCCATTCCCCCGAAGGCATGCACAGGTACTGCCAAGCCCCTGAGTGTGCGTGTGTGCCCGTGTGCACGTGCCCATGCGTGCCACAAAAATGGGTGTGGAGACCGAGAGAGAGGAAACCAGGGACTTGGATGAGCAGGTCCCAGACCTAGGACAGTGCCATGGACCCCCAGGAGGGCAGCATGTGCCGGGCAGAGCAGGTCCCTGGGCCCGAGGGGCTCCAAGAGACACCCTCAGGGGATCAGAGTGACTGGACACCCCGGGAGGAGCGTTACACGACCTCGGGGAGAGCTCAGCACTTACTTCATATTCAAAACGAAGCAGACTTCCTTTTAATAAAGCCATCGCTAACTCAGGGAGAGAAAACGTTGGCCAAAAAGAAGAGAAAAATGTGACAATTCATCACGTGGCTCAGCTGTGAATGCGTAGACGAGGGGGACACGCACGCACCCTCGGGGAGGAGGGGGCGGCACTGCGGGCCGGCGGGGGACAGGGAGGGGTCGGGAAGGGGCAGGTCCCGGGTGCTGTTACGAGCACAAACGGGGAGCATCAGCTCTGGGGTGTGACCCCGCTGCCCGCAGGCCGGGGCCGGACAGAGGGCCTGGCCTCCTGCAGCCCCGCGCCAGCCGGCTCCCCACTGTGCAGCTCCTGGGCGCCCCCTTCCTCTAGCGATCTGTGGAAGTCAGTGTTTGGGTGACTCGCAACCTCTCCCCCCCGCACCCCGTGATTCCCCGAGTCCACGCTGCAGACTCGGCTTCCTACGGGCCCCCCAACTCCACACGGCCACGCCGAGCCCCTCACCTGCCCCTCGGCCCCCCGAGGGGACCTCGCAGGCCCTCCTGCTTCTTCCCCGAACGCCTGGGGATCCCGCGGGCCCACCGGGCCTCCTCGCCTCGCACCCACGTGCAGGGGACAGAGGGGCCACCCACAGCCACCAGCAGCCAAACCCAGCCGGTGGGGAGCTCCACCAGTGAGTGCTGGGGCCTTCGAGACAGGGAGGGGGGGAAAAGGGAGGGACAGGAAGGCTTCGGGGCGTGGAGCGGGCGTGGTGGGCACACTGCACCCCACCTCCCCTCCCCCACTGCCTGGGAGACGGCGTCAGACCCCAGGGGCGTGCGGGCTGCGTGTTCACACCATCGGGCCGCTGCTCACCTCCGAGCACACCCCCGCTCAGCGCTCACTACATTAAATGTTCCCAGAAACACAAGCCACGAAGCCAGAGTCATCCCAGCCTGTCGCTGGTTCGTCCTCACTAGTAGGATGGGGTGACTAAGCTTGCCCCTCGAGCTGCCCACCCTGGGGGAAAGCCGCAGTGTGTGCCCAGTGTGTGCCCTCGGGGAGCAGACACACCCGGCCCCCAGCACGGTGGCCTCACCCCCAGCTGCCCTCCCCTCCTGAGGGGCAAGGGCGAGTCCCCAGCCACTCACAGCGGGGTAGCCCTGCTGCCTCGGGCTGGGTGGTGGCGGCACAGCCCGGGTGCAGAACCGTGCACCTCCACCAGCCACTGGGCTGATGGGAGACGGCGGCCATCAGCCCGTTCTGGCCTGGACGCCGAAGCCCCTGTTGTGGCAGAGCCCCCAGTGTCTGCACCCCGAGCTGGGGGAGGCAGCAGGGGACCACAGGCTCCAGGCCCAACTGTGCCTCTGCAGACTGGGTGCTGTCCCCGCTGCTCACCACCCCCAGCCCCGCCCCCCCAGGGCTGAGCTGACACCCTCCCTCCCAGCTACAAGTGCCTTTGGCAGGACGACCCCAGGCCAACAGCCCCCACTCCACAGAGCAAGCCTTGAGGAGTGTACCATGGGCTCACTCAGGACCCCAGGGTGGGGGGTTACAGGCCCAGGAACACCCCCACTTCTGGGTGAGGTTAGGTGGTGGCCCAGAATTCAGGCCCCAGTGTGGCTGAGGCGGCTGAGGAGGGAGCTCCATTTCTGGCCCACAGGGAGGGAGGACCCACAGGCCTCCCAGACACCCAGTCAGGCCACCTTGGAAGCAGCTAAGATGTTAATGAGCCGCCCCCTGCGGGCGGCCTGGGGGCCCCAGCACCCCTCTGGACCACCCCGCCCACCCCTCACTGTACAAAAGGGGACTGGGGAGGCACGCCCGACTGTGGACGCCAGCAGCAGCCATCCAGGCCGCCTGAAGTCTGAGGCTTGTGCTCCCCGAGCCAAGGCTGAGCACCCGTCACGTGCGCCCATGAAGGGACAGAGTGGCAGCAGACACGAGCCCCGGGCGGCCACCCAGGAGGTGGTATTAATTTCCACCTGAGGAAACTGAGGCTCAAGACGGCAACCTGCTCAAGGTCACAGGTGCAGCGAAGGCTGGCCGGGTCCCAGCCCACCCCTCCCCCGCCCCCACAGGACCCTTGTCCTAACCTCATCCTCAGAAGTCACATGGGGTGGAAGGTGTGATGTACCCCTGGCCCACAGCCCTTGCCCAGCCCCAAATAGTGGAGACCAGCTCAGGCGGCCCAGCCCGGGGCACGGGGACCCTTGGCAAATGCCCCACCGGTCCCCAGGAAGCAAACGAGGCCATGGGGTCACCGGGAGGGGGCCAGGGCAGCAGCCGAGGCCCACAGAGGAAGCGAGCCTCGGAGGCTGTCACACAAACCGTCCTTCCTGCTCCCCAGCCCTGGGAAGCACCCCCAGAGATGGCTCCCAAAGCCACCAATGGCGTCACTCGAGCCCCAAAATACTCTTCTGGGAAAAGAGGCCTCCAAAGTCATCTCCACTTTGTCTTGTCTGGGCCTGGCCAAGGCTTCCCGGGGCTGAAGGCCAAGGACACTCAGGTCTCTCTGGGGTCCGGGGCTATAGAGGGGCCCAGACCCACCCCAGTCTGTCCTCCAGGAGACCCCGCCTCCGCCTCCCACAAGAGGCCTGAGCACCCCTAGTGGAGCCCAGGAGGCAGACAGAGCCTTGGGGCCCTGGGCCCGACCACGACGGGGAGCCCAGCGCCGCGCGGACGGCGGGGCCGAGGCCGGACAGACCACGGAGATCGTGCAGTGCCGCCCGCCTTTATTCACTGGCCCGCAGGCTCGCCACGGACTTTTGGGGAGCACAGGAAGAGAAAGGGGCCCTGGTGACACTCCCAGCACACTGCACAGAGCCAGGACCCCGGGGGTGACCGCACGCCCCTGCCCTGGGGGGGCTGCTGTGGCCACAGGGCCGCAGACACCAGGCCCACGGGAGGGGCGACAGTGGGGCCCCAGGCCGGAGCGCCACCCTGGCGCTGATGCAGGAGGAAGGGGCCGGGGCTGAACAGTGTGGGGGGGATATTTGCTCGCCGGTGTGTCCGGGCCAGAGAAGCAGCCGCGTGAGGGACCCAGGCTGGCCGTGGTGGGGCTGCCTTGGTCCGGCCTCCCGGCCACCTCGGGGTCACACCTGGCCGAGTCCCACAGGCCCAGGAGACAGCAGGGTCCCCCTCTTCTCCCTCCTGATCCTGGAGGTGGCCAGGGGTGGGGGGCGCCGTGGGTGCGAGGGGCGGGAAGGGGAGGCAGGGCCCGGACCCTGGAGGGTGGGCAGGGCCTGCCGGCTCCAGAGACAGAGCCGGGGCTGGCAGGGCCCAGACCCTCTCGGGGACGGGGGCAGCGTGAGACCCCCCACAGGACAGGAGGGGGCCGGGGAGGAGGGGCAGGCCTCGGCTGTCGATCACAGGTCCCGGTCCTGGGGTTTGCGGAGAGCGCGGCCCCTCCCCCTCCCCCCCAGGAGCTGGGCCCACAGGAGGGGAGGGGGCCGCCCCCGGGAGGCACCAATCTCCCAGAGGCCGGGGGGCCCGCGCGTTAGGACTTCTTGGCGTCCTGCGTACTCCGGCGCTTCAGGTCGCTCAGGTCGACGGGCTTAAAGGCTGTAGGGGAACAGGCCGGTCTGCGGAGGGCGCACGAGGGCGGCGTCCCGCCCGCATTCTGGCCCCCCCCCCCGGAAGCCCCGCAGCCTCCCCAGGAGGAAGCAGGAAGCGGCGCGCCCCGCCCTGCCCCCCGGCCGCCCCGCCCACTCACTCTTCAGGCTGGGGTTGGGGACCTTCTCCACGTACTCCTCCACCAGGCCGCGCTCGCTGCCGGACATCTGGCTGCGCAGGTCCCGCTCCACGCCCTGCCAGGCTGCGGGAGGGAGGGCGCCACGCCAGCCCGGCCCGGCGGGCACAGCCCCCGCGGTCAGTGCCCGCGCCAGGAAAGCATCCTCCCCCCTGCCCGCCCCCCCAGTCCCCACAGCCCCTCCCCAGCCCCCATCCCCCCACCAGCCGGTTTCTGACCTGCCCGTGGTCCCCGGCATAACCCCACTGCCTGGGGAGCCCCGGCCCCTCATCTGTGAGATGCTCCTCCCCGAGCGCCCCCCCAGCCTCTCCTGCCTTCCCCGTCCCCCACCCCCCAGCACACAGCCACCCGCTTCTGGAACAGCCCTGGGCTCCCCAGAGTGCACCGTCTCCCACAGCAGCCCAAATGCTGCCTTTTCTGGGGTGCTGCCTGCTCCCCACAACCAGAGCCGGTCCGCAGCAGCCAGGCCCCATCGCCCCACCTGCCCGGGCTGGGGGAGGGTGCAGGGGCGCCCCCGCACCTTCGTAGATGAAGCGCACATTCTCCTCGTGGGCCGGGGTGAAGATCTCGCTGCTGGTGGGCGGGGAGCGGGGGCCGCTGGTCCTCTTGCCGTTGTAGACGACTCTGGACACGGGGGAGCTGTGGGGGCACGAGAGGGCACGCTGGGGGCAGAGTGGGGACCCCAGGGCCCCCGCTCCGGGCTGGCCGCCACGCCGCTGCCCGAGACCCACCTGGTCATCGCTGGGGCGTCTGGTCCTCGCGCTGCGCTGCGGATCCCCTCGGCCTCTGGAAGGAGGGCCGGGAACACGGGGGGCGGGGGCGTCACCCTCTCCAGAGGTGGCAGAGAGGGGAGGGCCATGGGGTGCGTGTGGCCTCTCCCTTTAGGTGATGACAAGCTGCTGTGGCCTCACTGCCACCAGGGGACCCCTGATCCGGGCTGGCTAAGGGTGCAGCGGACTCTGCCGGTGGGAGCCCCTTCCCCAGAGTCAGGTACCACACGCTGGGGACACCCATCCCCCTTCCCGAGTGGCAGGACGGCACCTCCCCCGCAGAGCTCGGGTCTGCAAAACGGGCGGCGCGCTGCGGCCGTCCCTGGGCCCCTGACGGCGGTCACGGCCTGCAAGGCCAGCGCGTCGTTTCCACCGACCCACGGCCCCATGCGTGAAGCGGGGGGATGCCTCCTGGGGGTGAGGGGCCCGCCCAGCCGCTGGTCGCTGGACACGGAAGCCGGCGGGGTGGGGGGAGCTGCAGGAGGGCTGTGAGCCCAGAGGAGGCTCCGGGCGGGACGCTGGAGCACCGCCTGCTGGGTCCCTCTCTGCCCAGGGTTCCACAGCCCTGGGGGGGGGGAGTCTATTTTTAGGCTCACTCAGACCTGCCAGCTGGAGGCAACCCCTCTCTGGCTGAGGACACGGGCCCCACGGGGCCGAGGGCAGTGGGACAAGGCAGTGGGACAAGGCAGGAAAGCCCCAGCGAGGCCGTCCCTGACCGCCCGGCAGGCCTGCGGGTCTGTCCCCTTCCGTCTGGCCATCCTTCAGGGGGCCTGCCTCCCGGCCCCGCCCACCCAGGCCTCTGCTCCCAGAGGTCCTCACCCGCTCTGGGCAGCGTCCAGGGGCCGCCCACCTGCCCGGGCACGGAGCCTCTGGTGCCTCCCAACCCCCTTTGCCACAGCAGCTCCCCAGCCGGGCCGCGCACCCCCAGAGCAGCAGGCCTGCAGTGGGCCGGGCCCTCAGGCAGAGCCCCAGAGCCCTGGAGACCCTGGTCCCCATGCTAAGGATCCCCCCACACCGCCCCCATCGGTCGACCAGACCAGGAGCTCGTAGAGGGCACTAGTTCCTAGACCCAGGGCTGTGCACTTGTCACCGAGCCCCCTGCCCCGCACAGATGTCCTACTCCAGGGGGAGGTCCCTGGACCTGCAGGCCCCTCGGCCGGGTACCACACCTCAGCAGGTTCTCACGTCCTCCGGACTCGAAGGACAAGTAAAAGGACATGTATAAAGGGAGCCCTTCTGCCTCCTCTCATGGGTGGGGGGGTCACACCCCGCTGGGCCTGACGTAGCCCGTGTCCCACCGCCTGGCTCCCCCAGCCCTGAGGAACCTCCAAGTCCGCCCGCTCAGTCCCCTCCCCAGGTTTTCTCACCAGAACCTTCTGCTGGCCCTGTCCTGCGGAGACCTCACCACCCGGCTGGACCCAGGGGCCCCCCAGATGCCAGGGCCGGCAGCCCGCTCGCCCTCACCACCTCCCGGGACTCCTCCAAGGAGCTGGGTCTCTGAATCTGACCCCACAGGAAATGTCCATTAAAATCAAACCCAGGGAAGCCTGTGCCTGTGACGGCCACTCCGGTCCATCTGGGGCACAGCTGGAATCACGACCTGGAGCGAGAGGTGCCCACGGGACGAGCATGACAAAATCTCCACTGACCCCAGGGGAGGAGGGGACACCCAGCGAGAGGCCTGGGCTGGCCAGTGTGTGTGCTCGGCTGAGCAGGGCCGCCGAAGAGAGGGTGCGCACAGACCAGGTGACAAGAGGCTGGGGAGAATGAGTGGCACAGGCCAGGGACACCCAGAAGGGCCCGCCAAGCCACCGAGGGCTCCAGGAGGTCAGAGCCCAGGTCCCATGGGACGGAGACCACCCAGCAGCTCGGGCGAAGGCGATGGGGGCGCGGCCCCCCGCTCTCGCTCCCAAAGGCTGCGGCAGGAACGCTGCCTCGTGAGCGTGACCCCGCACGCCCTGCCGGCCACCAGCTCTAAGGGACCTTTTTGGTGCTTTACTAGCGTTGCAGTTGGGCTGTGTCGTCCCCCCAGTGCCACGACGAGAGGTGCACTGCTGTCCCACAGCTGACGGTCCCATGACAGTCCCCCCCCTCCGTGGCCCACAGGCCCCACCACGGGCCCGCCCGGAACACTCCGGAGCCTCCGCCACCTCGCTCTGCAGTGACTTCTCCCCATTCCCAGGGTCGGCCACGCCCCGCGTGGGGACAGCGTCCTGCACCACCCTCCCATACACGCCGATGCCACCACGATCCTCCCAGCACCAGCACTCGTCGCCGAGTCACTCCCCACCTGACACCACCCGCCCCCTCCCTCCATCAAGCCCTGTCTGGCCCCAACCTACTTCTCCTGGTGTCACGAGCTCCTGGGTCCCCTACCCGCCCCAAACACAATCTCTGCCACAGAGCCACCTCTGCCTGCTCCCGTCACCACAGACGACCACCCCTGCCCCTTGCCGCACTGTCACCCTCGAGTGTCATGCCGGCTGCCTAGTGTCGGTCCAGACCGCTCTGTGGCTGAAGCTCCAACTCTGCCACCCCCAGGGCAAGTCCGTTCCCTCTCTGGGCCTCCGTGTCCTCCTCTGAGCCACAACGGTCCCCGAGGATGTCACCCTGCCCTCCTGCTCGACAGGGATCCAAGCACAGCCACGTAAAGCCACCGCCTCACGGGAAACCTCCGTGGCTCCTGATGCAAGGGACGGGGCGGCCACCGGAGTGCGCGGTGTGACCCGCCCTCCCGGAGTGAAAGGCTGCGGGTGCCGAACCGTGAACCAGGACAGCTCCGGGCAAACCAAACGTCGAGCCAGCCCCCGCCAGAGGGGACGCGAGACGCACGGGCACTGCGGGGAGACAGCAGAGCCCCCGGCTGCCGCGGGCACTTCCCCAGGGCTGACCCCAGGGCTGACCCCAGGGCGCCCCGCTCCCGCCCCGCACAGGGCCAGGAGGAAGGCGCCCCAACGGCCCCCCGCTCGGCAGGTGAAGTAGCCTGCCACCCAGCACAGTGGGGTCTGGACCCCAAGCTCTGGGCCTCCAGGGCGGGGCCCAGACAGCTCAGCTAGCCCGAGCACCCCAGAATGTGGCCCTGCGCAGACACACGGAGGGACCTTTCCTCACCAGGGGCCCACGGGCTCCTGACACCTCCTGGGGAGAGGCAAGGCGTGGAGGGGGTTGGGGGGAGCAAAGCCCCGCCTCTGTCCCCTAGCCTCACACTCTTCCCCCCCACGCAGCCATATGCCCACAGAGAGGACAGGAGAAGACGCTGGGGTCCAGGGAAGGGACAATGGACATTCTGCAGCGGGAACCAGTGATGCAACCGACTGCTGAGGGTTCTGTGTTCCTTCGGAATTCCTGCGACTCATTTTCTCAGCTTCCACTTTCCCGTCACATTCCGTGTGTGGGGCGCTCCACAGCCTAGCGGCAGCCCATGGGACATCGAGAGCACGACCTCCCGCCCAGGCAGCGCCAGCAGGACACTGCTGGACTAGACGCCACCAAACCGGGCTGGGGTCCAGGAAGACCCCCGGCCAGGCCCTGAGCGCGGCACCGCCTCTTGCCCACCTTCCTGGGGGACCCCCGCTGCCCCCTCCACAGCGACAGAGCTGGGCGTGTGCACCCCCCCCCCCGTGTCACCTGGAAACCCCACCATCCCGTCACTCACACCCAATCAGACCCCCACCACCGCCGCGGCCTCCCTGGACGCGGGTCCTGTCCACCCAGAGGGTCGCTCTCTGCTCCCCGCCGACTCCTCCGGGCCCCCTGTCTGTTTCCTGCCTCCAACTCTCCCACTCATCCCTGGGGGTCCCGCTGGAGGGCCACCTCCTCTAGGAAGTCCTCCGGGACAGGAAAGGTGACACGATGCTTGCACTTGCACGCGATCGGAAGCGTTTACACACTGCGATGCTCTGGGAAGCCCGAGCCCGCCGCCCCCTCCCCGCCGGCCCGGTCCCGGTCCCGGGGGGCGGGCGCGAGCCACGCAGAGCCGCGGGGGGCCCGGGCGGCGCCCCCGGGGAGGGTCGCCCAGGCGGGGCGAGCGAGGCATCCGCGCGCCCCGGAGGCGGGATGGCGGCCCCGCAGCCCCCGCGCGGCCCTGCCCTCGCGCCCGCCGCTCCAGGGCGGCGCCCGGCCGCGCCCGCTCCGCCCCCGCCGTCGCCTCACCTCGCCGTTCGGCCGCCGCCGCCTCCGCCAGCTGGGGCCCGGCCGGAAGTGACGTCGCGCGCGCGCATGCGCGGGGCCACGGCCACGTGACGCGCCGGCGGGGCCGGGGCCGCGGGGCCGGGGCTGGGGCTGGGGCCGGGGCTGGGGCCGGGGCCGCGGGGCTGGGGCTGGGGCCGGGGCCGGGGGGCCGGGGCTGGGGCTGCGGGGCTGGGGTCTGGGGCTCCGGGCCCAGGGGGTCGGGGCTGCGGGGGCTGCACGGGCGGCGGGGCGACCCCGGCGCCGTCCTCCCGACCCCAGCCCCGCGCGCACGGCCGGAAGCGGCCGGAGCTGGGGGACCGGGACGGGCCGGTCCCCAGTAATCAGGCTATACCACCTCGGGCTTGGGCATCACGTTTATTGAAAAAGTAAAAATGGTTCAAAATAAAAAATGCACCTGCAGAAAAAGCCAGGCCGGAGGAGTGGGACGCGGTTCGATCCCCGGCACAGGGCCCTGGCCAGGCCTGGCTGGCCCCAGCGCCCCGCAGGCGGGCTCGTCCCGGCACTCGGGGGAGGTGGGCGCCCGGGTTTTCCAGGGAGGAGGACGGGGTGCGGGGGGGGCTCAGTCCATCCTGGTCCCTTTGAAGAGCTCCACCAGGTCCTTGAAGTCCGGATCGATAAGGTCGGAAGGCAGGTCCCCGTCGTCGTTGGCAGCGTCCCTGTCGGCCCCCAGGGAGATGAGGTACCTGGCATGAAGGGCAGGTGGCTGTAGTGGAGCCATGGCCTGGAGGAGCCGCCCCCGCCCCCCCCCCCAGCTCCCAGGTCCACCTGTTGTTTCTGTTTCCAGGTGGGGCGAGGGGGGTGAAACCCGACGCTTTGGAACGGGGCTGACTTTTCCACTTCGCCCCAGGGAGGGCGAGGGGGGGACAGAAGGGAGCTCACGGAAGCCCTTACAGTTCTTAGCGACGCCGCCAGCGTTTGGGGGGGGGAGGCCACATCCTGGAGGCCCCTTGAAGCCGGAGGCGTCGGGAGGAAGCCGCCGCTGGCCTCACCCTCTCACCTGGCGATGTCGGGGTACCCGTCGCTGCAGGCGATGTGCAGGGGCGTCCAGCCCGTCTCGTCGCGCTGGTGAATGTCGGCGCCGTGTTTGACCAGCAGCTTCACACACTCCAGGTTTCCCGAGAGCACGGCTTCGTGCAGGGCCGCCAGGCCTGGGCAGGGCAAGGGCAGGGGCAGGGGCAAGGGCAGGACGGGTCAAGGCTGAGCACCCCCCGCCCCAGCCCTGCCTCCCCACAGCCCCTCGGCTGGTCCCGCGGGCGCTCACCCGAGGGGTGGATGGTGTCCAGGGTCACCTTCCGCGTCCGGATGAAGCGGCCCACCTGCTCCAGGTCCCCCTGGCGGATGTGGTCCAGGAACAGGACGTCGTTCGGGAAGCGCACACTGCGCTCGGCCAGCATCCGCCGGCGCCGCTGCCGTGGGCTGTAGCGGACGTAGGGGACGGTCCTGCTGGGCATCCTGGGGGCTGCGGGGCGGACCACCCCAGAGGGGACCCTCCTGCTCCGAGGGGAAGGCGCGCAGATGCACCGGACGAGCACGCAGGCTCTTCCGGCGGAGGCGGCTCCGGGCACGGCCACCGCGATGGCTCCTGGACTCCCGGTGGCAAGGGCACCTCCCACTTATATAGGTCCGGCAGAGCTATATAAAGCTGCGCGGTCACGCTCGCACCGCCAAGGGCTGAAACCGAGCCGCCCTCCGCCGCGCCCTCAGATCATGTGTGGTGGCTCGTCTTTCAGCCCACCTGTCGCTGTGCCCAGCCAAAGGGGTCAGATCCTTCCTGGCTATTGCGCGGGCCCCGCGGCTGGACCTGGAAGGTGCCTCGCAGAGGGCACCACAAGGACAGGGCCTCCGAGGGAGGCAAGTCGGTACCAAGAGCATCGGAGCGGGCCCAGGCCTGGAACTCTGGGAGAAGGGCCTGGCGGCCGGGGAGGGTGGCTGCCTCCGCCTTCTGGGGAGGCCCAGGGTCCTGACCATGCTCGGCCCTACCTGTCACCCTGTCTGCCACTTGTCACTGTTCCTTATGGCTTGCATCACTCTCCTGGGCCTTGATGGCACTGCCCTCCTTGGGAACCTCCCAGGTCAGAATCCAAAAGCCTCAGCACCCACTTAGGCCTGCCTACGCCACCCTTCGGGAAGCCCCTGCCGCCCCTCCCTGCAATGGCTGGTTCCCCTGCACCCCGCACCCTGTCGCCGCACCCCACACTTCTCCTGGTTCCAGGCTCCTGCAACTTACTGGACACATGTTCACACTTGAGGTGGCACCCAGTCTGGGCCCCAAAGACAGGCCTCAGGTGGGGTGTGCCTTCTGCGCCCGCCCCGGTACAGCCTCACCTGTGGGGGTGCAGCCTCACCTGTGGGGGTGCAGCCAGTGGAATGTCAGGAAGGCACACCAGCAGCCGGGGCCAGTGCCACCGCCTGCGCTGCAGCCGCTGAGGTCTGAGGTGGGGCTGCGGCCCGGGTGTGGAGTGGCACCAGGGGACAAGTTGTGAGCCCGGGACATGGGACACGTGCAGAGCAGAGTGGGGCCAGGAGTGCACCTGTGGGGTCGGGACAGGCCCGCAGCACCTGAGGCGGGGGTCCCCAGGGCCACCCTAATGCGGTGCCAGGCTGGGGGCCTGAACAACAGAACTTGGCTCCCTCCCAGTTCCGAAGGCCGGAAGTCCAAGGTCAAAGTGTCAGCGGGGTCGGTTCCTTCCAAGGGAATGTCTGTCCCAGGCCCCTCTCCTGGCTTCTGGTGGCACTGCTTGGTCCCCTCTGCTTGGAGGCACCTCAGCTCGTCTCCGCATCATGTCCACACGGCCTTCTCCCTGTTTGTGTCTGCGTTCCATCCCCCCTTTTCATAGAGACACCGGTCCCTGGGGTAGGGCCGCCTGCCCCCGTGCGACCTCGTCCTGAGTGATCACATCCGCATCAACCCGTTTCCAAACACGGTCCCGTTCTGAGGCGCTGGGATCAGGACGCAGCTGAACCCCCCAACACTGGTGCGACCCCCCGGGGGAATTGACAGAGGCCTGACCGAGGCCAGAAGTGAGCGACCGGCTCTTCGCAGTGGGGACAGAGCGTTCAGGTGGCTGGGTCACTGACAGCCCTTGCTTCACGGGGCTGTTCTGTGGCCAGCGAAATCAAACCAACAGATGTATCTGACGCCCTCCCAGAGCAAAGCCTTTGGGCCCAAAGCTGTGGGCAAATGGGGCAGTGGTTACCGCGGCCGCCAGGCCGGGTTCTCTCAGCCATGGCCCACCAGCCAGCGGGCCCATCCGGGGGGTCCCACGCCACTGCCGGCTACACACCCCAGGGCCTGAGGCACCCCACCCAGGCCAGACCCTGCAGGGCCCTGAGGGAGGGGCGGACCCCGGCTCTCCTGTACTCGGGGCTCAGGGGACGGGGCTGTGTGGCTGGTGGTTCTCAACTGGCCGCTGGGGAAGAGCCAGGGACAGTTTCTTCCAGCTTTGTTACGAGAAACCTGGACCCTGAAAGCGACCCCGCGAACAAGACAACTTTGCTCTGATGAGAAGATAAGCTTCTCTGATGTGGAAAGTTCTGTCTGCCCTGCCCGCCCTCCCCGCTCAGAGCCATTGGGTGAGAAAACCCCGGAACGGAGCTGCCGTGGACGGCGCGGCCCTCCCCAGGGGTGACCGGGCCGCCGGGGAGACAGGCTGGGGCCAGGCCATCGGCGTGGCTGTGCTGGGGACTCGAGGGGGCCCTCCTGGCCACCTGCTGAGGGGGTGCCGGTGAGGTCAGAGCAGGGGCTGCTGCCCGGTCACGACAGGTAAATGACCCCAACAGGCATCTATGCGCCTTTTTATTCTCGCGAGGACGCGGGAGCACGGGCGCGACCCTCAGCTGCCGGCCGAGCAACCTGACCTGCCGCTGGCTGTCACCACAGGTGTCTCTCACACGGCCACGTCAGCACCGGGCCTGTAGTCAGGCCGTCTGTCCCTGACTCTCCTCCTCTGCCAGTGAACTCGTGACGTGACCTGGTTCGCTGGGTTTAAGTTTCTGCCATCGAGAGGGGTTAAACGGGGGGAAACATTTCATGCAGAAAGCTCACTGTGAAACGTGTGAGGCACACACCCCGTAAGCCCCGTCTCCAGCAGGAAAAGCCACAGGGAGCCTGCAGGAGGGTCGTGGGGAGCCCCACAGCACCCCTCCCCTCTGGCTGAGGGCCAGGGGATCCGGGGGGGCTTGCAGCACAGGCCCAGCAGAGGACAGCAGCTCCCTGCCACCTGGAGAGGACAGCCACCATGGGACAGAGAGAGGAACAGAGTCCCAGGCTGTTAAACCGTAACCGCCCAGTCCGGAGAGGGTGACGTCACCTCGCTAATCCACCGGGACAGCCAGGTCTTGGACTCCGCCCTACAACCCCCCAACGAACCCAGGCCCGGGACCCGTCATCAGCTATGTCTGCAAAAGGGAATGGGGACCGGCCTGGTGACACCCCCTCCCGGGAGCACGCGATGCTGGTGCTCCTGCTTTGGCTCCGGTCCCAGCCTCTGTGCAGTGGGCCGGCTCCCACAGCTGTCCACGCGGCCACCTACAGGTCACACGGCCGCTGGGGCGGGGGCAGTGGCTCGGGCCCAGGCCACCCTTGCAGCTGTGACCCCTGACAGCCCCACTGTGCTGGAAGGAGCTGCTCTGGAGGCCACAGCTACCGCCTCACGACCCCCTCCCAGGGCGTGGAACCCACCCACCCCCGCCCACGTGCCCTGGTGTCTGCTCCTCGTGTCAGCAGGACTGGGGCGCAGCACACAGACCCCGGAGCGGACTGGCTGGAAGGCCATCGGGACCAGGGACGGACGCCCGGCTGTCGGCCGCTGTCAGCTCTGTGACTTGGGGGGCAGTGCCCGGATGCTGGGGTGCGGGGACAAGCCCAGGCTGGGTTGGCGCTACCAGCGCACTCCCCGCAGGTCCTCACTGCACCGGAGGCACGAGCAGGCCCTGGATGGCAGGTGACCTCATGCGGAGGGCAAGGTGGACCCCCCCGCTGGGAACGCACCAGTGAGGGTGGAGATGACACCCCCACACTTACCGCTCCAGGGGGCCAGCCAGCTGCGGGGGCTTGATGGGGTGCGTGGGGGCCAGGCAGGGCTCCGGGACACTCTGACCTGGGCCTGTCGGGTGGACGCGCCCGCCGCCACCACCCCTCCTCCTGCCCTTCCCGCGCTGCCGCCCCGTGCAGACCGCAAGCCGAGGTTCCGGAAGTCGCGTCCATGACCCGCTCAGCGGCTTGTTTTAAAGCAGACCCTTTCCACGTGCGCGCGTGGTGACACGCACGGCAGTGCTGTGTCCCCGGTTCCAGAAGCCTGAACACGCTTCTCGCCGGACCCGCAGTCGGCCCAGGCCTCGGTGGATGGGACCGCCACTGCCCGCGGCCTGCCGACCTCCGGCCAGGGCTGGCGCTGCTCGAGCAGGAGCCACAGGGGAGGGGACACCGCCACGGCGGTCACAGGTGAACCGGATCAGCTGCGGCATGCGCAGGGCCAGGCAGCATCCCAACTCCCCGCCGGGAGCCCAGAGGTTTACCCCAGGCCGCGCGCGCCTCCACGCCCGCCCTGAGCTCCAGGAAAGCCGGGTCTGGACAGGAGTGGCCCCGCCAGGCCCATGTCCCCTCCGGGGCTGGGGCCCGACCCACCCAGAGGCCACACAGCAGAGATGACAGCAGGCACTGAAATTGGAAGTTTATTTGGCCAATGAGTTCCGTCCCCGCTGTGGTGGGGGACCCGAGGACCGCGAACGGCTGGCCGGGCTCGAGCTCCCGCGGCTGTGGCCCAGCCTGGACGTGGAGGGTCCTGGTTCCGGCCGGGCCAGGCCTCAGCGGCGAGGAGCCTGGCTCGGGGAGGGGGCCCCGTCCTGGCCCCCCGGTCATGGCGGCCTCTGCTCAGAGACCAGAGTCTCGTTTACTGCCCCCTGCGGGAGCCACACTCCTCACGGCGACACGGCGTGATGGGAGGGGGAGGGGCCCGCCCACCGTGCTTGGGCCTTCCCACGCGGGCTCCCGGTCTCCAGGGTGGCCCGGCCACGGCGAGCAGAGGTCCCAACGTCCAAAAATGTCTAAGAATCCCACAGATGGAAGTTTGTAAAGTGAGAGAAGAAACCTAACGGGAAGGAGACGCCGCCACGTGAGACTCCCACACATTTTAGGAACGTTCCGGAAGGAACCGTGTACGAAAAGGTACATCAATTAAAACGCGGCCGAGGCTGGCCTGGGGGGGCCTCTCCGGGCTGGAAAGGCGCAGGGAGGGCCGGGCCTGAGCGTGTCGGCGAGGTGCCGCCTCGGGGGGCCCGGGCTCCGCTGCCCGGGCGGCAGTGCCCAGGGCGCCGGGCGGGTCACAACCTCACAGTTCGTCCTTCACAGCTTTCTGGTCGTCGTCCTCCTCCAGGTCAGGCTCCTCCGCCTCCTCCAGGTCTTCGAGGTCCTGGGGTCCAGGGACAAGGGGAGGACAGAGGGTCGGGGCCCTGCCAGTGTGGGGCGGGCCCCCACCCCCCCCCCCCAAGGGCAGAGAGGCAGAGCCCAGCCCATCGCCCAGTGGCAGGGGCTCAGCGGGATGTCGGCCCCTCCCAGCCCTCAGGGCTTGTGGGGCTGGCGAGGCCACTGGCCACAGCGGCACGGCTGCCCAGGCCCAGCGCCACCCCGCTCAGCGGCCAGAGAGCGCTCCCTGGGGTGCCGGCTCCCACACTCGCCCAGGGCTGCAAGCAGGCACCACAGGCCTGGGCTACCATTCCCTCCCCTCCCCACCACTGTGTCCTGCTCGTCAACGCCCCCCAGCCTGCCACACTCTCGGCCTGGATGCATGTCCAACACCCCGCTGCTCCCCACTGCTGACGCTGACAGGATGCCCCAGCCGGTGGGCTGGGGACGGCCACCTGAGCCCAAAGGAGCAGGAAGCACGCGGGGCGAGTCGGATATCGTCGGCACGCGTGCGCGTGCACAGACCCTCCCAGGCCTCCTAGGCCAGCGCGCACCAGCCTCCGCGCCGGCCGCCTGAGCGCGGGCCGGGCCGCTGGGGCACCACTCACGTCGTCGTCGCCCGCCCCGTCCTGGCCGCCGCTGTCCAGGAACTTGCGGAAGCCTTCCAGTGTCCGCTCCCCGTTGTAGTCGATGACCTGTGGGGAGGTGGTGAGGAGCGGGAAGCTGGGCCTGCACCGGGGGACCCCTGGGGCCGCGCCCGCCCCCGCCCCGCACCCCCGGGAGGCGCACCGTCCGGTCGGCGCTGGCGGGGAAGAACTTGAGCGTGGGGAAGCTGTGCACTTTCACGGCCTCCACCTCGTTGGCCGTGGCGTCCATCTTGGCGATGACGACGTTGTCGTGGTCCCTGTACGTCTCCCCCAGCTTATCCCAAATGGGAGCCAGCTGTTTGCAGTGGCCGCACCAGGGGGCGTCTGCGAGGAGGCAGAGCGTCTCGCCGGGCCGAGGGCCGGGGGCCACCCCGGCCGCCCGCCCACCTGGCCCGGATCGCCGGGCAGCACAGACCCACAAGAAGCTTCACTTACAGAATTCCACGAAGACGTTCTTCTTCTCGTCGAAAGCCACCTCTTCGAAGTTGGTCCCCACCAGCACTTTGACAGGCTGCTTGTCCCAGTCGTCAGGCAGCTCCTGGCTCATCAGGTGTGGCTGGAGGCAGGCAGAGCAGGGTCAGGCCCGGCCCGCGCCCCAGGCGCACGGTGCGCCCAGGACGGCCATGTTCCCAGCGCCCGGTGCCGTGCTCAGGACTCCACGCCCCCGGTGTCGGCCCCGGGAGGACAGAGCCAGGCCACGGCCCAGGGGCCCGTGCAGGCCACCTCGCCCAGGGCACGGGGCCCGCACCTTGACCTTGCCGTCCAGGAAGCGCTGGCAGAAGTCGGTGATCTCGTCGGCCGTGAGCCCGGCCGACTCGGGCTTGTACTTGGTCATCTCCTCCTCCAGGGTGATGAGGCGCACGGCCGGGCACTCCTCCTTCTTCAGGCCGAAGAACTCGAGCACGCGCTGGTTGTCGGCGTGGTCGCTGTCGATGAAGATGAACAGGATCTTGGGGGAGAAGAGGCGGGTTGGAGCGGTGCCCGGGGCCGGGACGGCCCGCAGGCTGCGGGGACACTCCCCCCCCCCCCCCCCCCCCCCCCCCCCCCCCCCCCCCCCCCCCCCCCCCCCCCCCCCCCCCCCCCCCCCCCCCCCCCCCCCGCCGCCCCAGCAGCCCCACCCACGGCCCCGCCCAGCACCCAGCACCCGGCAGGCACCTTGCCCTTGAACTGCCCGGCCGCCTTCTTGAAGCCGCTCAGCTTGCCGTCGCGGTCGGGCGCACTCTCCGGCAGGAAGAGCAGGATGTGGGTCTTGATGTCCCCTCCGAAGATCTTCGGGGCTGTCTGCGTCACAAACGGGTCGCGAGCTCAGCCACTGAGGCAGGAGACGCCCGGATGACCACGGGGACGCGCAGCGGGGGCCCGGCCCGGCCGTACCTGCTCCGTGAACTCGATGACCAGCGGCAGCTGGTTGTGCTTGATGAAGTCCAGCAGCTTCTCCTTGGTGACCTCCCCCTCGAAGTCGTTCCGGCCCTCGTCAAACTGCGGGTGGGGACAGGCCCTGAGCCCCGAGGACTCGGCAGAGCCGCCGTGCCCCCTGCCTTCCTGCCCGCAGTCCAGAGACCAGCGAGCACGCCCCATGTGCCTCTCTGTAAATCACGGCTGGGGCCTGCAGGGACCAGCACCCTTCCGCATGTCCCCAGGGAAGGAGCGTGGGCTCCCAGGAGCGCAGGCGGGCAGGGCAACCTCCCGTGTGCGGAGCCCCCCCAGAGGGCCTCGCCCGGCCCACGGGGTGTGGACCAGCAGGCGCCCCACAGCACGAGCTCCACTTCACAGGGCCAGGGACCCCTCCTCATCTCAAAGCCCCTAAAGCGACAGCTCTCAGTGTGTGGGCCACTGAGACCAAGGTCAAGGCGAATGTCATCACGTCGTCATCGTGTGCGGATGTCGTGGGCCTCTCCTCGCGCTTTCTCCCGAAAAGGGTGGTTCCACAGAGGCAGCCCGCGGCACCCCCGCGGCCAGAAGCCACCAGGCCCCGCTGTCCTCCCTCTCACCTGAGACACGGCCCGGGGACATTCATCCTCACAAAATGTTCTTTTTGGTGACATGTACTGAGCTGTTTACTGTCGTTTTAGAACGAACAAGTTTTTTAAATTTCTCAGTTCTTATTTACAACGCGATAAGAATCGCTGGGTACAACCCACGTACACGGAAGGTCTCTGGGACCCCAGCAACAAGAACTCGGGGAGTCCGGGGCACGAGGGCGCAGGTGCTGTGGTCCACGGGGGGCCGACGGGGGGCGCAGGAACAACTCCTGCCACAGAGGGGTCGGCCTGCGCCTTTTCAGGGGGCAGTTCAGGCGAGCCTGCCCCCCACCACCCCCCTCGAGCTCTCAAGTGACACCTGGAGAGAAATACCGCCTTTCCTTCCTGCGCATTCCCCCAAATTAGCGTCCGCAAAGGCCAGAGGCCGCTCCCTGCCCCCACACCGCCTCGCCTTAAGACCAGACCAGGGCCGGGCGCTGCCAGCACAGGCCCCTGCGCGTCCCCAGCCCCCAGACGAGACCGAAAACCGCTCCACGTTCCACGCCCGCAGACCTGGGGACAGTCACCGGCGGAAAAGCCGAGGCCAAGGGCACTGGTCGAGACGCTGACTGCGGGGCTCCATCAGGTGCACAGCGGGCCAGGCCGCTCGCCCCCGGGGGGCCTGCGCCCCAGTCAGGGGCAGACGCACCGACCGCCGCCCCCCCGCATCCAGCCCCTCTGAGCAGCCGGCACGGCCCGACCTCACGCGGATCGCCGCTCTGTTCTGAGCCACTGGCGTCTTGGTGACGTCCCACACGGCACTGTTCCACGGTCTGCCGTGGTCGACAGCAGAGACCGCCTTCGCTGAGCTGGGGACCGTCACAGGAGGCCACCCCGTTTCTGGCAGTGGCGGCCGGGCCCACCGGCCCATAACACGAACACCACAGAAAGGCTGGGTGCTGCGGGCGCGGGAGCCACTGCAAGCCCCGGTCTCCAGGGGCAGGAAGAGTGAAGGCGACCGGCAGGACACACACACGGGATGCTCAGTCCGCAATCCCGCGGCCCCAGCCGGGGCTCGGCTCGAGTGTCACTGGTACCACTGCCCTCATCACCCTGCCTAGCTAGCGGCAGCTGGCCCCTCCCGGGAGCACAGCCACCTGCTCCACTGGGGGAAGCGGCCGGCTCGGCCAGGCCGCCCCGGACAGACAGGAAGACCCAGCTCGCTTTGAGGAAGTGGGCGAACGGCCTGGAAAAGGGGACGCGGAAAGGCTGAGACAGGAAACGAGAAACTGACTGTGACAGCTGAGAGAGGGACGTCGGGCCTGGCAGGAATCTGAGAGGCCCTGGACCGGAGCCTGCTTCCTCCCGCCGCTGGGGCTCTGCCATCCGACGGCAGCTGTGACCCCCACGGACCCTCACGGCGAAGGACACGCGAGCAGCAAAACCCACACGCGATCGGGGGTGAAAACGGGCCCCCTCGATGTCAAGGGACATGCAACAGAACGGTGGGGGCCACAGCCCTGGACGCCCCGCCCACCGACGCCCTAGGACGAGACCCAGGGTCCCTTCGGCACGCGCTCAGCGTCACCCAGCACCCCGTGATTTTCCCAGTCACACGCTCATCGCGATTCCCCGGCACCTTTGCGACAACAACTCGTCACCCCCAGGGAGCCTTGCGAGGATCTCCACCGAGTCGAGAAAGCTACGTCATGCCCTGAGCTGTCAAGGAAGGGGCCCCGCCCCGCCCCTCGGGACAGCCCCAGCGCACAGCCAGCCCTCCCTCAGGTCCCTCCCCCTCAGGGCACACACGGCCTCTTACAGGCGGAGCCCACCAAACCATCCTTCCTGACAGGGGGACAAGGGTCCTGTCCCCAACCCCGGAAGTGTGCCTCCCATCCTCAGCTCCTCTCCTTCATCTGCACTGTGCTTTCTGTCCCCAATCCAGGGACAGCCATGGTCCACAAACAGCACACGGGCCCGGCCGGCCCACGTCCCCCTGTCCGGGGGCTGAGATAAAAAGCAAAGACGCCATCGCCCCGTCAGCAGCGCGCGCACCTGAGTCCCGCCAGGCCCCGGCAATGGCGCCAGGCGGCGGAGACAGCGGCCCTCGCCAACATCCCCTTTACGCAGAGGAAGGACGCCATGACGAGGGGCCGTGGGAGCCCGAGGGACCGGACTTCGCCAGCAGGGCGGGAATACCCACCCCGACAGCGAACAGTCCGGAGTCTCAGTTTCCGGTGAAGGAAAGTTTTGAAAACAGAAGCCATCCAGCGTGCAACAATGTAGTAACAATGTAGTAACAATGTAGCTATAATGTAGCCACAATGTAGCTAAAGCCACAGACTCCTAGAGCCTGAATGGGGTTCTAACAGCAACTGTTACATGTTTCACCAGCTTATCAGCCTGAGGCCCCGAGCGGCCCCGCCCTCACGAACACGGCACAGAGCCCCGGCGGCCAAACAGAAGGCCACAGCCCGCCACCTGCTGCAGGCGGACGCTGATGGCAGCCAGCGGCGCCCGTGCCGCGGGCGAGGTGCTCCAGGTGCTGCGGCCGCGGTAAGGCGGCAGGGCCACCTGCCCTGGGACACGCCCCCCAGCAGAGCCGCCGAGGGCCACTGACCTTCTTGAAGAGGACAACCCCGTCCTTGTCCAGCTGATAGTTGGAGAACACCTCGCTGCTGGACGTGATCCCAAAGGGTATGTCATCGATGGCCTCCGCTGCCAACAGGAACTGCTTGGCGGAGTCCGACTCCACGTCCTGGGGAGGAGAACCAGAGGGGGCTGCGGGCCCAGCGCCGAGGACCCCCGCCGAGGCGGCGCGCGGGCCACAGGGACCCGCCTTCCAGCGACGGGGGACGACGACCCGAGACGCACCCCCGAGCCCCTACCTTGAAGAAGCCGATGACCGCCACCTCGCTGGACTCCACCAGGGCCTCCGTGGCGGCCGCGTCGGGCAGGGCGGTGGCGGCGGGCCCCGTGCGCTTCTTCAGCCAGCTCACGATGTCGTCGGCTTCTCTGCCAGCTGCACCCAGACACAAGCAGGGTCCACCTGAAGCCTGGGCCCACCGCCCCGCCCGGCCCCTCACCTGGGCACTCAGCCAGGCCCGGGCGGGGACACCAGGCGGCACGCTCGTCGGTGTGGGGACACGCGCTTTGAGGGAGGCAAAGGCAGCGGGTACCTCTGGGCGACAGAACTACAAACCACTTTTCTTGTCTAATCTCTGTATTTTACAAATTTTCCTCGACGTTCGCATTCTTCAAACACAACCCACCCGACCCCAGTGGTCTCATACTAAGCTCTGCCCTAACTAGAGATGAGGTAAAAATAAGGGAAGGAAAAAAAGGAAGGAAAGAAGAAACAAGAAAGAAAGGCTGGTTGCTAAGCCGGCCTCGACGCCAGCTGCCGGGGGCAGGTCGCCCCAGCCTGCTGCCCTCGCCCTTCGCACCTCCTGGCCCCAGGACCCCGGGGAGCAGAGGGGACAGTCCTCCTGACACCTTTCCCTCACGGGGCTTGACTACCGGGCCCAGCGTGAGGGCTGCCGAACCTCACGTAAAGGTTCTGCCAAGCGGCGGCAGAAAGCTGAGTCATCGGTCACAGGTGGGGCTGGGAGAACCTGATCTACGAAACCAGCGGCTTCGTCACGGGACCCTCGGAACTTTGGACATGGCACTTCCTGTTCCCCAAGCGACATGGCAATGGCGGGAATACTAAAACAGCAGCCCGGAGAGGGGACCAGAGTTGCTGACGTCGGAACTAGCGCGACTGGCCACTTGAGAGAATTCTGACGGATGAGCCACGGAACCGGTTTTGCAGACAAAAGATTCTGCTTTTGTCGCAGGTGCTGCCGGGGCTAGGAAGGGGCCCAGCCCTCGGCAGGCGGCCGCAGAGCAAGCGCACAGCTGGGGGCTGCATGGCGGCCAGCACAGCTGGCAGCACCCGCCACACAGCTGCTCAGCCTTTGGACGAGCCTCGGCCCACTGTGCACCCCTGGGTGCCCCTCTCCCCTCGAGAGGTGCTTCCAGGATAAGCTCGCAGAATCCTCCCAACCCAACCAGAGCGAGAACTCGGCCCGAGGAGGCTCCCCACCCCCCACCGTCTCCACCCGCAGGTGTCCGCCAGACTGCCGGGCCGCCGCGGCCACACCTGTATACTCCCTGGGGGAAGCCGTGTCTCCATTCTTGAAGAACTTGATGGTAGGATAGCCACGGACGCCATACTGCTGGGCCAGGTCGGACTCCTCCGTGGCGTCCACCTTGGCCAGTCTGATCTCGGAACCTTCCGCCTTCAGTTTGCCGGCCGCTTTGGCATACTCGGGGGCCAGGGCCTTGCAGTGGCCGCACCAAGGGGCATCTGAAAAGGAGAGCGAGACGCTGGAAAGCAGCACTGGCCCCAGCTCCTTGCTTCCCCGCCCTTATCCCCGTACTGCCCTCCGTGGAGACCTTATCTGCTCACCCTGATAACCCCTCTGATCGCACAGGGCTGAGCTGATAGCCTGGTGCTCTTGGGCAATTTGGGGACAGAGGCCGTGAGTGGCAACCCAGCACCACCCCCACCCTGCTTCGTCACTGTTCAGCCCAGAAAGACAAATGCTGTAATGATTAGCAGCTCCCTGCCACCTGCGCGCAGGACCGGGGCAGCCCAGGTCCCGGAGTTTCCCTCAGGAACGCCGAGACGTTAAGAGGCTGCCGCTGCCACACCGAGTTACGCCCAGCTGTGAGTGGGTGGCACATAGCTGTGCACACCGGCCCGGGGACTCGTCCTTAGATCTGGCCCTGCGCATGGGGGACCAGACCGCCTCCCAGGCCAGGCTGGCAGCTGTGCTGGGCCTACGACTTCCGTCCCGGGCAGTCAGGGCTCCGACACTTAGCAACACAGACGTCTGGGTTCTGGCGGGCGACGCGGTACCATCGAGCAGAGGGTCGCTGCCCTGGGATGGAGGCGGTGCGGGCAGGAGCGGGGTGCTTTGGGGAGCAGTTAGGGGGCTGGACCCAGGCTTGTTCCTTTCTATCTGTGGCAGCTCACACAGGTGACCATGCTTCCCCTAGGCTAACAGAGGGAGGGGCCTTGCCAAGTGGATGTCAGGCTCTCAGCTCAGTGACTCTTGGGGTCCAGCTGATGTCCCCAGGACACCGGCAGTGCAGCGACAGTGACAGCAGGTCTGTGGGCTGTTTCAATGGAGGCTGAGCCTGCCCAGGGGCTGGGAGCCAGCGTGTCCAGGGCTGGCCTGAGCGTTGACAGCCCCGAGGACCCCGACCCACTGTGAGGCTGGAGGAGGGAGGGTGGAGAAGGCAGCCCGGCCCTCTGTCCCGCCGCCCCACTGTTCCCCCTGCGCCCCCTCCGTCCGCTGTCCCCGCCCCGCTCCCCGCTGCGTCCCCAGCCTTCCATTCCCTGGACCGCCCCGGCCCTCTGCGTCGCTCGGTGCCGGCCCCTGTCACCACCCCGCGACAGCGGCGAGGCCCGGGGCGGCACTCACAGAACTCCACCAGCAGGTACTTGTGGGCCGCCAGCGCCTCCTCGAAGTTGCCCTTGTGCAGCACCAGGACGTGGTCCTCCTCGTCGGGGTCGGCGCCCGCGCGACCTAGCGCGGCCAAGGCCAGGCATAGCAGAACGCGGCGCAGCATGTCGGCAGCGGGAGCGGCGCTTCAGTTGGCGCCGCCGGACAGCGAGGCCACGAGAGCGCGCACCGCCCGCCCCGCCCTTATAAACGCCGCGGCCGCCCGCGCGCCCGCGTGCGCCCGCGCCCGATTGGCCAGCTACTCCGGGGCTCGCCTCCGCCGCGCTCTGATTGGCTGACCGCGCCGGCCCCGGCCCTGGCTTCGGAACAGCTACGGAGGCCTCCTTTGCCCTGGCCCGGGATTGGCCGAGAGGCTCGCGCTCGCACTCTTCCCCAGCCTCTCATTGGCTCTCGGCGCAGAACTTTCTCTCCCTCGACTTGTGACTGGCGGCTTTCTCCTACACTTTCCTCGGGCCTGGAATGGCTGCCCCCTTCGGAGGCCGGGTCTCAGCGGCTCCGGATTGGCCCAGCGGTGCGCCCATCCCGCGCGACCCTTCGTCGAACGTGGCAGTGGGGCGGGGCCCGCAGCCGAGGGGCGGGGCTGCGCCTGCGCCTCCGAAACCCCTCGTGTTGCATTCTGACTGGACCGCGTCTCCGTAACGGGCACCGCCCCCGGCTCGGCCAGCCGGAAGCGGGGCCCACGCAACTTCCGGCGCGCGTGCGGCCCGTGCGGCTCCTGCCCGGGAGTCTGGGCTCGGGCGCGGCCGGTGACTGGCTGGCCGGTTCCGCAGCAGCGGCGGCTGCTGGAGTGGGGAAGGCCGGACCCGGACGCGATGGCGCCCGGGAAGATCACGGGCGGGTCTCCTGTGCTGGGCCCGGGAACTGGGATTCCTAGGCCCCAGCGCGAGAGCCTGCGCAGGGCGGGGTGGAGGCAGGGGAGGTGGGGCGGGTCCAGCCTGAAGGTCCAGAACCCGAGAAACCGACCCAGGGCGCCCCGGTAGAAGTTGCGCAAGTGCTGGAGCCGGCGGCGCCCCCCCATCTCCCCGGGCGGACGACCTCAGGGGCGACACGTCCCTTCCCCTCGGTCGCCACATCCTACGAAGCCGTGCGATGCTTCTCAGGCGCTGGGCAGCTGCCGCAAAAGGCGCCCGCGGCCCCCACGCAACTCACTCCGGACTCGCGCTGTCCACGGTGGCCGCGCCCTGCCACCGAGGCTGCTGGGCGCTTGAGGTTTCATTGGCCCGACCGAGACGAGCCCAGAGTATAACACCCACGGGGCTCCAGGCAGCGAGTACGGGCGAGGAATGTACGATCTTCCCTTAATAACATTTATTTTAACATGTTGGGGTATTTGGGACTAATTACAGATATGAAGTCAATTGGTTAATTACATATGGTAAAGATAAGTAGTTTCACGTGCTTATTTTTGAGTTTTTTTCTTTTAACGTGATTCCTAGGACATTTAGTACACGTGGCTCACATTTTATTTCTGCCTAACGGTGCTACCTAGAGGGATTCGCTCTCCATCTGCTCAACGCCTCCCACCGGCGGCCCCGCCCCCTCCTCCGACCCTCCTCCTCCAGGAAGCTTTCCTCTCCATTTATAGTCACTTCCTCGTCTGTGAAACGCACCACCGCTGATTTTAAGACTTCAATTTAATAATTCAGCAGGGAAAAACACTCTTTCTACATTAGATGTGCAGGTTGACTGATATCCTGGGTTCAGAAATAGTGAAACGATGCATTTTTACATTGGGGAGTTTGCATTTGTTCATATATTGCTTTCGAATGTGTGTTTTTGATATGGGACTTCTCTAACTAGAACCCGAATTTGTGAAGGTCACTACCAAGTTCTCTGTGTGCCTCCCACACTTCCACTAGAGCAAGGGTCAGTCAGAGGTGGCTACATCTGTTGGGATACCTGTCTGCTTCACGGGGGTGACGTTACAGGAGCTGGATGGTCCTGCGTAGAAAGGTTATGAAGGGGCCTCGGCGGAGGCCACCCCAGCTCAGTGGGCCCCTGGGTGCTTGCTCTTCATAATTAATAATTGCAGGCACAGCTCCTCTGCCCCTGGGGACAGGTGTGGCTTGCCTCTTGTCCACTGCCCTAACCCCCAAGGTGGTTATAATTGCCATGAGTCTATTTTACAGACCACAAACTGGGGGCCCGAGACAAGGGACATTTGCACTGCATCTAGACCAGAAGCATTCGTGAGGTCCAGGGTTTAGATGCCCGGATACTGGGGCTTGAGCGTTTGGGGCTGATGGGGCAGAGCGAAGGGATTTGCAACACCGTGACGGTGATTACTTCGCGGTGGTTTGGAGGCAGTGTAGTCCCAAAGATGGGAACCTCGGGGGATGGGGCGGTGAGGGGAGAGCAGCCCAGGGTCCAGGCTGCCGGCTGTGCTCAAGCCTCCCTCTGGATGCCCATCTCCTGTCTCCGTGGCGGGAGCTGAGGGCCGCTGGAATACCCCATGCAGACAGCGACAGGGCCAGGTGGCCACAGCCAAGTCGTCGCTCTGGGAAAACCAGGGCCAGAGCAGGAGCTGGAAAGTGGGGTTCTCAAAGCTGAGGGAGGCCTGGTTGGGGGCTGGCCTGCGCGCCCATCTGGGGTTGGTCAGCAGCTGGGGGAGGGAGGTGTGGAGGCACACCCATCCCCCACAGCACAGGGCGTTGGCGCAACACCTCTGCAGGCCTCAGCTCTGGGGTGGGGGCGGGGGGCTGGTGCTCACTCTTGTTCCCCGGCCCTGGGAGGTCAGGGCAGCCTGCCCTGGGGGCTGTGGCTTCTCTCTGGCCCAACAGCCATTGCAGGACGTCCTCCAGGAGTCTCGCGTACTCAGAGAAGGTACCCGTCACAAATCTGTTGGATTACGGAGTGATGAAATGTTTTGATAAATACTGCTCTCAAACGTAGAGTCCTCAGAATAAAACGGCTTCCTTCCCGCCCGCGACGGGGGTGGAGGCATGGAGGGGTGAACAGCAGGCTCGTGGACACCCAGGCAGTGCTCCCCGGCCATGAGACTGCCCCCGACACAGGTCCCTACTGCCGAGCAGCAGCGGAGGACGGAGGACAGAAGGCGACACGGCCCGACGCGGGCAGGCTCGGCTCGGGTGACAGCGGAACCAGGAGGGAGGCTGTATGCGCACGACCTGGGGCGCTGGCTCGGGCGCTGGCTGCAGCGTGGGACAGTGCTGGGCCTGGGGAAGTCTCGTCAGCCACAGTCACTGGGGATGAGGCGGTCACATCAAAGGCCTTGACTTGGCAACAGCTAGCACCCCTCAATGCAAAAAGGGCCCATCTGGGGGTGAAGAGGCAGAAGCTGGGGTGATGGGGGGTTGTGGGGGGAGGGAGAAGGGACCACAGGCCCTGGCTCACTGGGACTGGGAGGCCAGGCCCCGGAACGCCGGGCAGTACAGAGGACTCAGGGTAGGACCAGAGAACCAGGTTAGACTTGGGACCTGAGGGACACGTCACACAGTTCCTGCAGGTGCCACCTCATGTCACCCTTCCCCAGGGAGGAGCCAGAACAAAGTCCTGACTGTTGGCAGTGGCCCTGTCCAACTTGGCACTCGAGGGCCCAGTTCACGTTTAACTAAAGCTGAGAAGATGCGAGAACAAAAACAGGAAGTGTTTTTGTCCCAACGGAGCCTCAGCAGGCCCCGGCCCCACGGACTGACTGATCACTAGAAGCCAAGGGGGCTGCGTCGGCAGCCGGGACATGCCGCGCCTGCGCCCACGCCCGGCCTCTCCAGCAACGGGGACGCGGCCCAGAGGTGGCCATGAGTTCAGTGGGAAAGGCCCCCCACTGCCCCCTGCCTGAGCCCGTCCCCCTGGGCATGGGGCAGCGGTCCTGAGAGGCCAGGTGGGGTCTCTGTCCCTGCAGAATGCAGAGCCAGGGGCCCAGGCCGCTCTTGGACCTGTGTCTGGGCCATCCTGTCCTGTCATTTAGCCCAGGCCCCGGCTTCCAGGATCCCACAGGGGTCCCGGTCAGAGGGCTGAGGGGCGACCAGCCCGGTGGGAGCTGTCCTGGTGGCATGTGTGGTCACCGGCCTGGGGGGCAAGAGGGTCCACCCCAGGTGGCAGGGCTCCCTACACTGATAAGCACGGGAAGTGGCAGGCCCAGAAGGGATGGCCAGGACAGCGCTCGCGACAGCAACGTCCCCCAGATAACTAAGCGACACATAACTGCTTTTTTAACGGGGCTCAAACCACAGAGGGCAGGTTTCAAAACCTGCGTGGGTCAAGAATGGGTGTTTCTGGAACTTATCTGTCTGGCGCTCAATCACCCACTTGCTCTTCCCCACCCCGCGGCTGGGGAGGGGGCGTCAGGTGCTGGGCATCCTTAGGGGTAATGCTCAGAGAGAGGGCAGCATGTACCCGCCACTCTGAGGTCTTGCAGAGACCCTGCCGGTCAGAGGGACTGGCCACCCGGTGCCCCAGCCCCGTGTCCCCACACAGCTAGGGACGTCACCTCTCCCACCATGTGACCTTGCTCCATCTTGGACCCCTGGCCCTGCCAGGCCCTACGAGATGCTGGGGTTTGGCCTGCCTTTCCCGGCCCAAGGCCCCTCAAACCCCAGCCATAGGCTCACCCACACACCCTGTGCACCCACAGCTTGGGGTCGCTGTCCCTGGGACCCCTCAGACCCGGTCATCCCTTTGGTCCCCATGCGTGCTATGGCGGAGCTCAGGAGGCTTCAGCGAGGTCCCCTTCTCTAGGATTGGGGCGTTTCCTCAACCTGGACTGTGACCAGGCCCGGGCGACTAGAGCACCCAACGCCAGGGGGCGCACTCGGCGAGCTGGGGACAGGACGTTCCCCTGCTCCCAGGGCCCCACGGGCCATTCAGGAGGTCCCCCGCCTGCACCAGGCACAGGGCAGCCCACGGGCCACGCTCCCCATCAACAGCCCAGGGCCCTGGGGACCACACCGCGCCCCTGGGGGCGGCAGAGCCGGCCCAGCCCCCTCCCACCAGGACACAAGCAGCAGACGCCCCGGCTCCTCTGGGGGGGTTTATTTCCTGGTCTGGAAAGGAGAAGCGGGGACGGGTTCCTGTGTTCCAGCCCGGGCCTGACCAGCGAGGGGAGGGGTGGCACAGGGGACAGCTCCGACTGTGCGTGCTTGGTCCCACGGGTGTCCCGGCTGGGTCCAGGGAGGGCCTGCCAGGGATGGTGGCACCGAGCCTGGGGGCAGAGGTGGCAGGCCAGCGGGCCCAGAGGACGGCACGTGTGGAGGCAATAAATACTGACAGGCCAGGCACGCCACTCCAGGCCGGTGGGCCCAGGTGGGACAAGTAAGGCTCGGCTGCTGGCTTTGTCCACCGAGGGCTGTCTGTCGGGGCTGTGGGGTCTGGGTCTGGGTGCTGCCCACCGGGACAAAGAAGGCAGAGGCATGAGGACACCCAGCCTCCCAGATGAGACTAGAGGCGACTTGAGTTTTGGCAATTTGGCTTTCCCTAAGCGCCTGGAGCTGTCCCCACAGCCCTGGCTAGGAGAGGGACCCGGGGAGGAGGCTGGCCAGGCCCTGGCAGGCGGGGAGCAGCAGCAGCACACCCTACACCTCCCTGGGCGACCGGGACCACAGCTGGGGAAGGGGCTGGGGGAGACCACATGCTCATGCAGACACAGGGGTCAGAGGTTAGTGACGGCCCCACGCACACGATCTGCATGTTAAGGCATCATGGTTAGATGGTTACTGACGACGACGGGTAAGCGGACCGGGGAGGAGTGACAGCTGGAGAACGACTGGTCCCCACAAGGCCCTGCATCATGCACCCCACCCCCACCCCACAGGGGGAGACGATGGGAGTTGGGGCAACCGAAACCACGGGACCCCATCCGACGCCCCGCTGCCTCGGAGAAGCCAGGGCCTCGGGTGGGGTCAGGACTGGCGGGGGGACGCGGAGGGACGCGGAGGGGGAGGGCGAGGCCTGGGCTGCGGCCTTCCGCCCCTCACAGCACAGGATGAAGCAGCAGTGACACCAGGCCGCCCAGGAGGCTGGGGGCTGCAGGCCGGGGAGGGGCAAGGGGGCCGGGCTGGCCGGGAGGCGGACCAGGGGGAAAGACCGCAGCGTGGGCAGGCGCCCTGTCAGCACTTTGGTATGGGGGTGGGGGAGGGGTGGGGGGCGCGCCCCGCCAGCGCCCTGCCTGCCTCCAGCCCACGCTCAGTCCTTCCACTCCTTCTTGATGGTGAGGTTCCACTCCCAGGACAGGTGGTCGGTTTTGTCGTCGTCTGTGAAGCGGGACTTGATGTTGTAGCTGCCGCGGGCCAGCATGCCCTTGGGCGCCTCCTCCATGGGTGTCAGGAACTCGTACTCCTCGGCCCGCGGCCCGTAGCTGCCCACCATGTAGTCGGTCTTGTCGACTGCAGGGCGGGACGCGGGGTCAGCGGGCAGAGCTGGCCGAGGGCGCACACCACCGGCCCCCCGCCCCACCGCGGACCCTGGCGCCCCGGCACTCACTCCTGACGCCTTTCCGGAAGGTGTGCTGGATGTACTTCATGCCCGACACGATCTCTCGGTTCACCTGCGGGGACAGACCCCAGCGGGGCTCAGCGGGGCTCTCCCGCCGGGACCCCGGCCCCGCCTGGCGCATCCCGGGGCCTCCGCCTTACCCGGAAAGAGATCTTTATCCGATACTCCACGCCCTCCTTCAGCACAAAGGACTGCTTCTTGAAGCTCTCCAGGTCCCCTGGGTTCGGGAGGGGAGGACACTGCGCTAGGAGGCTCAGCCACGGGAAGCTGCTCGCCTCAGCACCCCCATCAGTGACTGTCCCTTCCACTCCCCAGACCCTGGCCCACGCAGCCCCTGGCACCCCCACCCAGGCGTGGGTCCCCTCCAAAGCCCAAGCCAGAACCTTCCAAGGCTGCTTGGCTGCACTTCGTGTGCTCCCCACGTGAGGGCGCCTGCTCCCCAGAGAACTATTTTTAGGGGCAGCGTCAGGGATACCACTCACCAGACAGGTCCAGCTCCAGGGGGCCCGGGGCCGTGCTGCACACCAGGGTCAGGCGGGTCACAACAACGTTGGGGATGTTGGGGTCTGTGGAGTGACAGCGGGTCAGAACTCCCCCTCCTCGGCATCCCACCTCAAAAGCACACAGCCCGCGGCCAGCAGCAGGAGCCAGAAGAGGAACAGGTGTCGCTCTGGGCCACCCACTCACCGGCGGCCACAGCCACGCGGCCCAGCAGGGCCTCCTTGTACTTGCGCAGACTCTCGTCGTCCTTGTCCAGCTCCTGGATCTCCTGGATGCTCTTCTGGGCCGGGGGCCTGTAGCCCACCGAGTGCTCGTCCTCCTCGTTGTCCGCCGCGATCTGCGCCAGCTGCTCGGCGGTGGGCTCCTGCTCGGCCATGCTGCCTCTAGCTGAGTCTGCCACACCTGTGGGGGGGACAGACTACGGTGGCCTGGAGGGACCCGGCGTCTCCCCCTCCCACAGTCCGTGCTGAGCGGCCTCTGCAGGTGGCCAGGCCTCGCATCTGCACCCGAGGGGGACGCGCCTTCTGGGGCAGGAGGGCGACCACAGCCAGGCAACTGTAAAGCGCCCAGATGCACGCTCCTGAGGCCCAGGGGGGCCACACTGACCTTTGCCCTGCCCACCTCTGGGGACCTGCTGAGACAGTCTAAGGACCCATGGGACCTGCAGCCCACCCCCAGGAGAGGCGCAGCAACCCCACCCCGGAGTCGCCTCGAGTTCTGCTGCTTGTCCTGAGCCACCCAGGTCCCCAGCCCCAGGGGCCCCTGCTGCTGACTCAGGGAGCTGCTCCCCAACCAAGATCGCCTCCGGCCCCAGCCCAGCGGGGGCGCAAGGGCTCGGGCACAACGCAGGTCAGTTCTGCCTCGCCCTGCAAATGCAAAGCTCTCCTGGAATGCAGATAGAGGGGCCGGCCTGAGTCTCACCTGAGTCTCACAAGGGCACGGGAACCCTAACTGCCTGCCCACGTTCCTTCCTGTTGTGGTGTGTGATGGTGTGTGACCTAGCGCTAGGGCCCGCAGCAGCCTCTTGGTGCTCTCAGGACCCTCCCTCCGGACCCTGGTCCGGAAGGGTCTGCAGCAGCGCTGTCCAGGAGCAGCGCGGCTGAGGCTGGGGTTCCCCATCACACGCCCGGGGCCTCAGATGGGGTGGATGGAGCCCGCGCGGGTCCGCCCACGCCTGTGCAAGGTGGGTCAGGGCGCAGCCGACCCCGGAACTCAGGCTGCCACGGGAAAGTAAACAACGCCTTTTCTCCGGATCCAGCCTGGCATCCGGATCGTGCTCAAGTACCAGGTTTCACAAAGGGCCGCTGGGCACCCAGAGCCGGCCGGCCGCCGCAGGCAGGGTGGGGCCGCCGGCTCTCGCAGGCCTCTCAGCCGCTTCCTCTGGAATTCCTGTAGAAGGCTCACGCCCTACCGCCACCCCGTGCGGCCGCAGGCGACAGGATCCTGCGAGAGCGAAGCCGCCGCCCGCACTTTCGCTGGGCCCTGAAATCTGGGCCGAGCGCGGGGTGGGGTTAAGCGGGGTGGGGAGCTCGGGGATGTCCAGGAGACGGGCGCGCCTTCCTCGGGGAGAGGGCGTCCGGCCTGGTCCCTTCCCGCGCGCACCGGCTGGGAAGGTGGGCCCGAGGGGCACTGGCGCGGCCACAAAGGCGGCCTGCCCCAGCCCGCGCCCCCCGCCCGCACGTGGACCACCCCGGCGCCCGCGGACCCGCCCTGCGCCGGGGGGACCCGCCCTGCGCCCGGGCCGCCTCCCGCTGTCACCGCCGCTCCCTCTCCCGCCCCTCGCAGACCCCCCGGCGGGCGGGGCGTGCGGACGCGCGCCCCCCGCCCCGCCGCCCCCTGCCCCGCCGCCCCCTCCGCCTTCGCAGCCGCCCCTGGCGCTCACCGGAGGCTCGACCGCGCCGCGCTCGCGCTCCCTCCCGCACGAAATGACGAACGTCGGAGCCCCGCCCGCGCGCGCCCGGCCGGCCACTTCCGGGGTCAAGCGACTTCCGCTCGAGCGGGGCGGGCGGGCGCACGGCGCATGCGCGGGCGCGCGGGGGCCGCCGGGAGCGCGCCGCCGCCATCTTGCGGGGCCGGCCTCGTGCGCGCGTTTCGCTGGGCGCCCGTCGGGTTCGGGGTCCCGCGCCCTCTGCTCTTTGCTGCGGGCCTTCTCCGGCCCCGGGCGTCCCCACGGCAGAGCACTAGGCGGTGTCATGGCCTAGCGGGCGCCCCCCGCAGCCATGGCGTTTTCGCCGCCATCTGTAACGCGCAGGGCCTTTTACTTTGCGCGCGCGGAGCCCACGTGGGGGCCCAGCCGGTGTTGCTTTCGCAGCCGTGCGGCCATATGCTCGCCCGGTCCCCCGAGGCCAGCACACGGCAGCGACGGCCGCGCAGGGGCCCGCTCGCCCCCGCCCCCTCCCCCCGGAGTCAGCACCTGCCACTCAGGACTCCCGAGGGTCACCCCTGTTCGAGCCCGCGGCGGGGCGGGGGATCTGGGAGCGATTGCCAGTCTAGCACAGGCATTTCTTTGGCTAGAAATAAACAGAGATTGACTCGCAAACTAAACACACGGAGGCGACACCCAGAGTGCTCAGAAGAAAGACAAGCCGAGAGTCCTTATGTGCAAAGGCATGTCCTCGAGTGGCGCCGGGCCGAGGTGGCCGTCCTCCAGAGTCTGGCGGCCTGGACACGCGATCGGGCCTCGGCGCCCGCGGCAGGGTTTATATATAGATCCCCGGGCATCTGCGCAGCTGGAAGATGAAAAGTTCAAATCTCAGGCTAGTTGGATGAAACTTCTCGGGGCAGCCCATCCAGACTGGGCCAGTCCCGTCCGCGTGGCCATACAGACTCCTGCTCCGAGTCCCTACACTGAATTTGTCATGTCTTCACTCATCTCTGATCTCTGGCTTTGTAGCCAGTCGAAGGATGTGCACGTGGCCCTCTGCCCTGCTGTCCCCTGCCGTGGCAAGACTCCGGCCCCAGCACTGCCCTCCCAGAGAGGGGTCCGCGGCCACCGTCCTGTGGCCAGGCTTTTCCTCCCAGATGGAACAGGCCCGGCCTCCGAGTCGTGTGAGCACATCAGGGAGAGTCCTTGTCTCTGGTGACTTTGGAAGCTGCTGGCACAGGCGACACAGTCAGCTGGTCACCACAGACCCCAGTGTCAGTTTGTGTGCGCCAGCTGTTTGCAGGTGTCAGACATTTGTCACACACCAGAGGAAACCGTTCTGTAGCAGCAGGAGGGGCCCGCCTGGCCGGGCCCAACCCGCCACCCGGACCCCTCTCTGAGGGGCCCAGACACCTACATGCTCCACGGTAGATCCTGGGGCTGTGCCTGCCCCCCTCCACCCACCCCTGGTATCTGTAGAATTTTAATAACGTGACAGCGGGCTCATGCCCCCTTCCAGGATGCGTAAACTCCATGAAGACAGGGTCCAGACTGGACTATACTGCCCGCAGGGAACCCAGGCCGACAGGAGTCATCTCTCTCTCTCTCTCTCTCTCTCTCTCTCTCTCTCTCTCTCACACACACACACACACACCCCTGCACTGTGCACGGGGGAGCATTTGGGGCAACAGAAACAGTGCAACATCCTGACCTCAACATCTTCTGGAATATCTCCGTTTCTGAGAAATATTTGCAAACTTTCTCTAACTAAGAGTTGCACCGTCAGCTTTAGTGCAGAACGTTTAATTGGCCAGAAGCAGAGCATTCTAACTGGTGTTCCGTGTGCTGCTTCTGAGGCTTCCCGTCCTCGTAAACCCGGCACGTCGCAGGGGACCATCCCGCTGTCCTGCCATCTGAGTCGCTGCTTGAGGACAAATCTGCTTCACATAATGGGCCTTAAAAAAAAAAAGACTCTGGTGGAAAATTTCAAACATGCGTGCTCAGTAATCTATGGCTGTGTAAAAACGCACCCTAGAGTTAGCCTCTTAAAACCACCAACATGTAGTATTCCCCAGGGTTTCTGAGGGGCGGGAAGCCGCTTAGCGATGTGGTCCGCGGTTGTGGCTCCCTGGCCCTCACGAGGCCATGGGCGAGCTGCGGGCCAGGTCGTGGTCTCCAAGCACCGCTGGCATCGCGAGCTCACGCATGTGTGCGGACTCGGTGCCTTACAGGCTGGTGGCCGGAGGATTTAGCTCCCTACAGCCCATAGCTGATCACAGCAGGGCGGCTGTGAGGCCTCGGACAGGGACAGGTGGACAGAGAGACATAGAGGCCAGAGAAGGGAGACAGCAAGCATTCAAGACAAAGCCGCAGCAACTCTTACTGTTATGGCGCAGGTGAGAACAGGGACCCACAGAACCGAATCAGAGAGAATTATGAGCCTTTATGAACCAGCCAGCGACTGGCTCTCTGCCACGCAGGGTTAGAGGAGATCAGCCCCGAGCTTCCAGAGGAGGCCGCTGATAAAGCTTAAGTCCATATCCTGGTGGTCTTTCAAGCAAGCAAGCAGATGACAGGAAGCAGCAGATTATAGACAGCAGATGTCAACTCTAAAGGTCCCACACAAAGGTAAATGTCCTCAGGGAACTCTTAGATCAAACAGGGCGTAGCAGGCGGTTTCCTTATCTGCATCCTGGTGGGGGTCCGCGCCCTCCTGGGGGCTGGCGCCTGGAGATGTCACTTCTCTGCGACTGATTTACTGGAAAGTTTTCTTGCTTCTACATTACCACGTAATCTCGGCACTGTCACGCCATCACTTCCCACTGGCCACCCAGACCTAGACTGTCCAGGGTAGGAGGGGACCACAGGACGAGAGCCCCAGGAGGCGTCCTGAGCCCCTGTGGGCTTACCGCTTGTCATCAGGGCTTCCAAGCTGGTGGCCGATGCCATTTCGTCTGCTCCCTCCCACACACGCAGCAGGTTAGAAGCAAATCTTGGGTGTTGTTTGCACCATAAGTATTTAGCATGTATTTATTTTTAAAGAAAAGGATCCTTTTTTTTTTTTGTAAACAAGAGTCATAGTACCCTTGTCCCACCTGTCCCATCGTCTGCTGCCAGGTCACAAACGTTCCGAACGCAGGGGCTTAACGCGGGCTCCCTCCTGTCCTGTGGGCCCCGTGAACTCAGTGGTGGGTCAGGAGTCACGGCCGATGGCTGTCCCGCAGCCAAGGGAAGGTTGGCCGTTCGTCAAAGCTCAGCCAGCCTTGTGCTCGGAGCACCACCCAGAGGACGGCTGCGACTTGGGGTGCCAGCCACACTGGGCCGCCCAAGCCACCTGCATTTTTGGCTGCAGACTACAAATTTGAGGGTTCCCACAATCAGCCCTCCAGGTTTGAAAATTCGCTAAAACTCACAAAACTGAGAAAAGCTCTTTACTGTGATCACCGGTTTATTATAAAGGACAGAACTCAGGAAAAGCAAGGTTGCTGGGTAGGAGGGGCGCCCAGAGCCTCCATGCCCTCCCCACGTCCCCCCCCCCAGCACCTTGTGTCACTGACCTGGAACCCCTTCAGTCCCCTCTGTTTAGGGGATTTTACGGGGGCTCCATTAAAAGGCCGACATCATCAGCTGTTGGGGATTGACAGTCCAGGGTGCTCTCCTCTCCCCAGGGGTCCGCGGATGGGTCTGAGACTGCCAATCCTCTAACGAGGCCCCCTTTCTGGGAACCAGTGGTCATCCTGACACTCCCCGGCTGCCATCAGAAAACTCGAGGGGCTTGACGAGCCCTCGGCAGGGAACCAGGACGAAGACCGAGCCTCCATCTGTCCTTCCGCAGTCACTGCTCTGCGCCTGTGGCCGAGCGTCCCCGTGGCACTGCTGGGGCCGCCTGCCTCCACCTCGCAACGTGGCGTGGCGGCCACCTCTGTCCCCGTACATCTCAGGCTGGACAAGCCCCAGGTCGATTGTCAGAGGCTCCATGGCCCCGGACGGCAGACTGCCCCACCGCCACCAAATGCCCACCCTGCCTTCCTCCCATGGGTCGTCCCCAACAGGCGTCATTTTATTGGACGTCGAAAAATGGTGATTTTCTAATACGCTGGCATTTCTCAGCTGGAGTTCTTTAAAAAAAAAAAAACCCCAACCTTGTCATCAGTGACTTAATCCCTTCGAAATACAGTTTGTATGGCCAATAAAACAGATTCAATGTTTGATTCTTTCCTTTTCTTCGCTGATTTTTAGAATGAATTAGTCCAGAGGTGAACATTGGACCATCTTAAGTATCATTATGAAAACTTGAATGTTTATATACTCAACAAGGACAAAAGAAAAAAGATTGAGACTCTTAAATCTAATTAATGCTAATGTGAATGGCTTGTTTAGGATGGATTTGAATATTTAAAAACCTGGTATGCTCACATTAATTTTTATATAGAGATATTAATTTATAACTAATTAATGCTCTAAACTATTTATAATTTGTTTCTGCAACATTAATAGGTGATATAAAAATTAACTCTGTCCTAGCTTAGGCTAAATACTCACGGACAAGTTGACATAGTTAAAATTAATGGGATGAACTCAGTCCTCTTACAGTTTTATTTTTGCATTAAAAATCTATCACGATGTATAACTTCTTGCTAATTTCACCCCATTATTCGGTTGATCCCAGGGTGATGCATTCATAATAACAGCTAATTAACGTACATCATATAAACACTTGTGGACATGACACCACCGTATACAATTCCGTAAGGACGAACAACTGCCAATCACAGACAAGAAAAAGGACAACAGGGGGCGCTGTGAGGGAGCCGCAGTGGAACACGAGTCGCGAGGGTGAGCCCGGGTCCGGCTCGGGTGACAACAGGTTCACTGAAGCGGGGACAGGGAAGGGGAGGGCGCAGCCACTTAGGACCCGCATCCTGTATCCTGTCTGGCTGCTCCGCAGGTCCACACAGACATAGCGCCCCCAGCGCCGTGCCCCGGTCTGCGAGTGTTTGTCCCAGTCCACGAGTGTTTCCCTCGGGGGCAGAGGTGGCAGTTCTGGAACGGGTTCAGGGGGACACTTGAACTGTCGACGTCACATAAGCAAACATCGTGTAGAGGTTGGGCGCCTGGTTCTCGCTGCCAGGGAAAGGAGTTACAAATAAGGGGGGTGAGAGAATGCCCCCGTGGCGTTGGCTTGGCAGCGGCGACACCAGCATGAACTCGTGGTTTTTAACGTGTGTCCACAGCTGGAGAGACACTGAGATGCGCACGTGTGAGCCGGCATATACGTTTCCAGCATATCCAGCCCGGGAACAGTGAGCACACCCAACGCCAGACCTTGGGGGCTAAATACCAGTCTCTGCGAAAGGGCCGGGGAACAGGTGAGCCTGGGCCCGCTCCTGCAGCCGGGGAGTCAGGAAGTGCTTTCAAAGGGACAGGAAAGGCTGAAAGGGCACAGAAGGGACACAAACGACATCGCAATGGCCGAAGCTCTAGCCGTCTGAGCAACAAAACCCATTTCCAGATTCTGACTCATAGACGCCAACAAACATCCGGGAATCTGTACTGATGTCACCCCAGCTGGATAAGTGGTGAAGGGACTGCTCACCCCTTCCCTTCCCTCCCCTACCCTCCCCTCCCCACCCCTCCCCTTCCTTTCCCTTCCTCCTTTTTCTTTTCTCTACTTTTTCTTTCTTTCTTTCATTATTATTATCATTTTTTTATATCATGGACCGCTTTCTTAGAGAAGAATTCTGCTTCCTGTTGAAGGCGACCCATGAAAACAATTCCCTCACCATGGGATGCTGAACCTCGCAGGCAAAGCGAGGGTTCGCTCCGTCTCAGTCCCCCCCCATCCAACGGATTGCAAAGGGGTGAACAGTCCCTTTACAGCAGAGAAACCTGGCAGCTCCCCATAAACTGGGTGATCAAGGCCACACCGCCAGCAATGAGACAAACCGCCCTCCAGAGTCCCCCAGGACGCATCGAGAAGGGGACATCCCAACCGTGGTGTCCTTGCCTAGAATACATAGCCCGTTCTAACCGTAAAGTGAGACAATTCCCAACGGGACTGATCTTCGAAAGTGCCAAGGTCACGAAAGGCAGGGCTAAAGCACTGCCGGTTAAAAGCTCAGTGTGATGGACCAGGACAAGCATCTTCAGCGCGAGTGGCCAGGACAAGTGGCTGAACTTGAGTAAAGTGTGTAGTTCGGGTGACGGCATCGCCTCCATGTGTACGAGGGTGTCTTTAGTGACATCCATTTCAGGGAGATCTGAAAATGTTTGCGTCTTTCGTGATGCAAGGCAGTGTGAAGAGAGACGAGATGTAATTCTCTGCAAACACGGGCAGGCGACAAGCGCTGAGGAGAGGACGTGGGGACACCGGAATGTCATGCCCTGCTGGCGGGAACGTGAGAGGGCCGTTCCCTGTGACCCGGCAACCCTGCTCTACTTTTGGGGGGACTGAGAACATAGGTTCCCACGAAAATGTGTGAATAATGCTCACGGCAGCATTATTGTAATAGCCAGGAAGTGGAAACCACACAAATGTCCATCAGCTGACGGACGGACAGACAGAATGTGACGTGTCCACCGTAGAATACTACGAATTGGGTCAATTTTAAAATGTGAGGCTAACGTAAGGAAGCCAGACGCGCGAGGTCGGGTCCCGTACGGCTCCGTTCAGGTGACATGTCCAGAACGGGCAAATTCAGAGTCCGAAGGCAGCCTGGGGCTTGCCGGGGGAGGGGTGGTGACGGGGCGTGACTGAGGGCGGGTTTCTTTTTGGGGCGATGAGAAGGTTCTGGAATTTGAAGATGGAGGTGGATGTGTGACTGTGAATACACTAAAATCACTGAATTGTATAGAAATTGGGAAACTTTATGGTATGTCAATCATATCTCAGTAAAGTTCTCATTTTAAAATATCCGTAGTGACGAGGGGTCCATCGGACGGGGTGGGAAGGCGGGAAGGTGTCACCCGTTGGCTTTTCGTGCTGACTGAACACGCTACCTTTTCCATTTAAAACCCGGGTTTCTTGAACAAGCACCTCACCACTGAAACAATACCATAACAGCCCGCTCCCCCGTTGCTGCCCCTTAGCCCCCGTCCATGGGTCACCCACCTGAGACCCCGCACGCCCGCTCGGCACCTGGCCCCAGGCCAGGCTGCTCCTCTGGCCGGGGGCCCGCAGGCTCCCGCGTCACCCACCCCTCCACCCAGCCGCGGGGCAGCCTGGCTCGGCCAAGCTGTGCCGTGTTCACCCCAGGACCTTTGCACTTGCTGTTCTGCTGCCAGGACAGCTGTCCCCCAAATATCCAGGGATCACACCTTCCCCTGCTCCCTCCGCTGGGCCTCTCTCGTGCTCCCCGCCCCGCCTTCCCGCATGGAGCCCGCACTCCACGAGGGTGGGAATATTGTTTCGTTCCGGGCGATTTCCCTGGCACCTGCCAGTGGTGCCGGGTGTGGAGCGGGCATTCACCTTCACGTTTGTCAGGTGAGTAAACAGACTCAGATGCAAAGATGACCTCGCCATGCTCTCGGGGGGCACACAGGTGGGGGTGCGGGACGGGGACGGGGGCACAGGCCCTCTGCAAACATCTGCTGCGGCCGGGGACGGAGGTGCCGCGTCCACGCTCCCACCCTGACGCCTCTCTCCTGCCGTCGTGCTATGGCGTGACAACCCCGCGTCTGTTCCCTGTGCCAGCCTGTCAGCTCCCCGAGGAAGGAGCCGTCGCTGAGCAGACAGTGTCGCAGGGCTTTATGGGGTGTCTGCAGAGAGGGGGCTGAATGGCTCAGAAACACGCATCTGTGCTCAGCCCACCTGCAGCCGGGGCACACGCCGGACCGACTGTCCCGTGCACAGCGGCCAGGAGGTCGCCGCGGGCACAGCCCCGCCTCCCGGGAGCTGCTTCCCCTGCAACACCTGGAGCACCCTGATGACCGACGGGAAGCCGAGCGAGCCGCGAGCCGGGCCCTCGGCTGTCGTGGAGGGCGTCGGCTGGCGCCCTGCAGCTCGGGGTGGGAGCGAGGCTGGAGGAGGGGACAGGCGAGACTGGCGAGGGCCCTCACCCTCCCTCACTCCGGCGACTGCCACCACGGGGACGCCCAGCACCGCCCCGGAGGGGACCGGCCGCCTGGCGCCGCTGACCGCGGGTCCTCTGCACGCGTGACCACCTGCTGCCGCCCCACATGGCGACAGCTGCCCGACCAGCTGACCCGCTCAAGGCGGCTCTCCCGCGGGCCCAGCCGGAGACGCCCGGCGGCCCCCTGCACCCAGCTCTGTGACCTCGCCCTCCACCGGGGACTCTTAGCTTCTGGACTGCAGGGAGCCAGACGAGCCCCGCCTCCCCCTAACTGGCCTGTGCCTGGTCGGCCCACAGCCACCTCCTCAGGTCCGCAGTCTGACTCAGCCTGCACGATCTGATGTCACTTCCATCTCTGCAGCCATAGCAGCTAAAGCCAGGCCTCTGGCAGTGCCTTCCCCTGCTGGACAGGCCCTCCCGGTGCCCGCTCTCAGGAGGCTGTCGCCACCTCCTGAGCAGCCCTGCAGCAGGTGGCAACGGGGCAGAGGCTGCCCCTCCCCGCCCCAGTGCCCCTACAGGTACCTGTGAGCCACCGGACAGGAGCCCCAGGCTGGGCTCGCAGCGCGGCCCACGCCTGCCCCCAGAGGGTGCTGGGGAGGCGCCCTCGCCCTGCCTCCCTCCCGGGTCTGGCCTCCTGAAGGGCCCCACCTGTGTCCCCGGGGGGTGGTCCCGCCGGGCACATGGTCCACCCACCCCTCCAGCTCCCTGCAGGTCACGTGAGGCTCTGCCACAGCGCCCGTCAGCCACCTCGGAGGATGGGCAGCGAAGAGAGGACGCCCCACGCCGGCTCCTCTCGCCAGCAGGAGCCCGGGAGCTGGAGCGGATTTCCCAGCAGAGGGAAGGGACGGCCCAACCCGGCCACCTGGAAGCCGGTGGCAACACAGGTGCCCCGCCCCCCGCAGGGCAGGTAGAGGGACTGCACTGTCCTCCCTTCCACCCGGCCAAAGGGGAGGAGTCACAGGGGCAGAGCAGAGACAGCTGTCACCCGTCAGGTCCCAGGACCCCGCCTCCCGCCTGGGTGGACACCAGAGTCCTGACCCAGCCCAGCACTCCACCAGCTCCGCCAGCGGGACGAACGGAACCGCTCCAGGTCTACACACATCTCTATTTTATTATGGGAAAGGTGGAAACGCCACCTTTACCACAACAGCAACCAGTAAAATTTATCCCAAAAATAACTCGGTACAAAACAGGTCTGTTTCAGAATTAAAAAAAAAAAAAAAAAAAAACAAAACAAAAAGAAAAACAAAAAAAAAACCTTTACATGAGTTTTAAATCCTATTTTAAAACGTAAGAGGAACAATTCCACGTCGCAGGCCGCGGCCCGCCGCCCCCTCCCGCCAGGGCGCACGACGCGTGGGGTCCCGCGCCGCGCCGTCGCTTAGCTGGTGTCCATCTGAAAGACAGGAGAGGGGCTCGCTGGAGAGGGGGCCGCGCCCCGCACCCCCGCACCGGCCGGCTCCCCGGCGCGCCCGGGGCTTACCCTGGCGTTGTAGGCGTCCAGCTGCGCGTCCAGCTCCTCTGCCGAAAGCTGCTGCTTCGAAGTCCTGCCGGTGCCTCTGCCCCTGCCCCGGCTGCCGCCGCGGGCGCCTCTCCGAGTGCCACCGCCGAAGCCTCCAGAACCGCGGCTCCTAGTCATCCCGCCTCTGGTGACGCTGGCGAGAACAGGGGGCCCGTTCACACACCCGGGAAGGCCCGAGCGCGCCACTGCGCCGAGGCCAACTCTGCCCCAGAGGCCCCCGGGCTCACCTCTGTGCCGGTCTCCGCTGTGTGTCGATCTGTGAGGTGACGAGCTGAATGTTCATGGGGCGGCCTGCGGCAAAGAACACAAGAGGGCCCATTGCACCGAGAGCCCCGACGCCGGCCCGGGGCGCTGAGTGTCTCCTACGCTCCCAACGGGACGTGGCCTGGAGGACGAGGCGGTGCCAACAACAACCCACTGACACCGACACCTCCTCGCGCCTCCGTTCAGCTTAGGTGGGTGTCTGCTCAGGCGTCCCGGTGCTCGTGGGCACAAAGGTGACCCGACAGGAGGAGAACCGGTCCCTTCATCTTTACTACAGCCCCGCGCTCGCGGGAGCTACGGCGGTTCTGACAAGGCTTCACGGAAGCGAGTCTCCGGAAGGAGCTGAAGGGGGCAGGGCGGAGCTCGCTGGATGGGGGTTCGCAAGAGGTTGGTCCAGGTGTGGGGGGCAGCACGGGAGGTGGCAGAATGGGAGAGAGACCCGAGGGGGCGAATGCAACGCGTCCTCGGCCAGAGAGGAGGCCGTATTCCTGCGTGGACAGGTGCCGGCCCCAACGCCTCCAACTAGGGGTGGCCCTCGGCCGTCCTGGGTCCGACCCAAACGCACCGTCCAGGGGGACGCCGTTGTACTGTTTCATGGCTTTCAGGGCGTCGGCCTTCCGCTCGAAGTGCACGTCCGCGGTCCCCAGGCTGCGGCCCGAGCGGTCGTAGTGCACGGCTGCCTTCTTCAGCGTCCCGAACTCAGCGAAGAGCTCCTGCGAGTCGGGAAGAGCAACTGTCAGCACAGCTCTCCCCCGGCCGGTGGCCCAGGGACAGTCCCCCGGCAGCGTGCGCTACTCTGAAGGCATTTCCCTGGGAGGCAGACATACGAGTGGGGGGCAGGGCGGGGGGAGCGGGAAATGGGGGAGAAGGGGGCAGGCAGGACAGCGACTCCCAGGAGCAGCTGAGCCTGAGGGCTCCTGCCGGCCTGGGGACCTGACATCTGGACCACGATGCAGGTAAAGAATCCCGAAGCCCACCAGTGAAGGGCAAGAGCTGAGGTCGCTACCTTCTTCAAGAGAGGAAAGCTCACAACACACCCAAGGACTGTGCCAACAAACAGCCAAGGCCAAGATCACAGAACGAGGTGGACCAGCTCAGAGGGCCCACTGATCCGGAAGCCCTGGCCCAGCCCCTCCCCCAGGGCGGGTTCTGGCTCACCTTTCCCTCTCCTCCTACTCAAGCCTGCCGCAAAGTCTGAAGTCAAGCGCTGCCATGGGAACTGCCCTGACCTCAGGCAGGCTGGGAGTTGGAGAGGGAACCCAGAGTGTGGGGCTACTCCGGCCGCAGGCACACAGCGGGAAGTGGAGTTCGCCAAAAGCGGTTTCCAGTGGATGCCAGAAACCACCTTAAAAAAAGCGTTGAGACACTGTGAGTGCTCACCGGCCTTGCTCTGTCCTCCCACAGCTGGGCTCTGGGAAACTGAACCCAGGACGGCCCAGCACCCTGACCCGGCCATCTCCAGAACTGACCCCCAAGATGTCGTCACTTAACCGGAAAACAGGTTTAACTGTCTTTGGGGTTCCATCAAAAAATACAAATAAAAATAAAAAGTAAAAAAGAAGCTTCAACCAGAGATGGGTTTGAGAATCAGGTTACTGACAAAACCCAAGGGATGGCGGCAAGTGAAAGGACACGGAAGAGACACAGGGGTCGAGGCAGACAGAGCCGGAAGGCCACGCTGTCAGCTCTACACGGAAGGGCCGTCACCCCACAAGGCGTGAAAACGGGCCCGTCATAAGGCGGACAAGCAGCCTAGCTTGTAAGGCAGGAAGCACTCACGTCTGGCTAGACTCTCCCCGTGAGAAGCTGGACGCGCTGGCGGACAACTGTCACCCACGAGCCGTTCCAGTAAGGACAAGCAGGCTCCCCACACTAAGCTGGGCCTGCTTTCCAGCACAAACGGACCTACTTGTCACATGTTCAACCCTAGTGTGTGCCCTCTGCTTTGCCCTCCAGCAGCCCCTTACAGGGGACAGTGGCTAGTCCTTGGATGCCCGGAAGGACTCACTGCCCTAAAAGACAGGGGACTCAGGCCCACATCCCAAGCAACACGATCGGGTTCGCGGGGTGAACTGCTCGCTGAGAGCTTCCTGCCCCTTACCTGAATATCTGCGTCGGACACTCCAAAATCCAGGTTGGACACCAGCAGTTTCCCACCGGTCTCCACGCCGGCGCCACCCCCAAAGCCGCTGTCGAAAAGGTCGTGTTGCCACTTGTCAGGAAGTTGTTTCGGCTGAAGGGGGAAAAGACACAACAGAAACGCGCCCGTGAGTCTCGCTGCGGGGCGCTCCTCGCCCTCACTGCCACAGCCCCGGTAAGTCCCTCAGCGCCGCGGGCCGGAGGAAAGCGCGGACAGGGGCCTGAAGCGCTCCGCTTCCCGCCCCGCAACTTGTCCGTTCCCTCCGGCGAACTTCCCGCCGCCGGGGCGGGTGCGGCCGCGGCCAACGTCCCCGCGGCCCCCGCCGCCACGAGGCTCGGCGCCCAGCCAAGACAAAGGCCAGGAGAGCGTCCGTGTCCCGGGCCGGGCCGGCGCGCGACCTCTCCGCCCGGCCCGGTGCCCGCGCCCCCTGGCCTGGGCCGCCGCCTTCCCCGCCGCGCGCCGCCCCGCCCCGCCGGCCCACGCCCCCGCCGCGGCCGGCCGCCGGCCTTCGCGCTCACCCTGCTGTACGGTGCCGGCCGGTTCCTGCCGCCGCCGCCCGCCGCGCCGCGGGCGAGGGCCGGCCGGTTCCGCATGGGCCCGCCACCCCGGCTCACTCGCGCGGCGGCCTGCGGCCCGCCGCGACCGCCCTGGGAGCCGGCCCGGCCTCGGCCCCGACCCCCGCCGCGGCCTCCTCGCTGGCTCCGGTTCAGCTTAATGATGTCGTCCAGAGACATGTCCATTTTGTCGGCCATGGCGGGCGCGGAATCGGCCTCGGCTCGAGCCCGCGCGTCAGCACGCTGTGGCGTCACTTCCGGCGTCGCGCGAGGCCTTCCGGTGCCGCGGCCTCGGAGCGGCCGCCGATTGGCTGCCGGCGGGGGGGCGGGGCGGCGCGTGCGCGCTGGGGCGCGGGACTCGGCGGGCGCTGCGGCTGAGTCCCGGGCCGCGGCGTCGGTCGTTTTTGTACCTTCCCGCGCGGGCGCCGGCGCTGCCAACTGAAGGCGGGCGGGGTTGCGCGCGAATAAATCGGCCGCGGTGCGAAGGATCAGGGCGTGGCGGGGCGGGGCCGTGGGGCGGGGCCGGGCTCCGCTCCCTTCCCGCCCCTCCTCCTGGGCGACCCCGGCTGGGTGGCGGTTTTCTGGGCGAAATAGTGGCAAGCGGGGTTTGAGTCTTGGAGCGTCACCCCCGAATTGGTCACGTCCTCCAAGCAGTGCTATGTAGGGCACGTTCTTGCAGTTACCAGCGAACGCCAGCGCGCCTTTGGCAGATGCCCTGAGTGCGAGGCGAACCTCTCTCTGGGGCGACCGTGGCCCCTGCCCCCGCCGCCCTTGCCCCTCTCGGCGGCCGAAGGGGTTCCTCCGAGGGCCCCCTGCCTCGGGTAGCATCCCTCGGGTGGTGCCTAAATGCTGAAGCTGGGCAGACTAAGGGCAGCAGGCGATCTCTCCCCTCGCCCGCAGGCTCCACCGTCATGAAGGTGAAGATCAAGTGCTGGAACGGCGTGGCCACTTGGCTCTGGGTGGCCAACGACGAGAACTGCGGCATCTGCAGGATGGCTTTCAATGGCTGCTGCCCGGACTGTGAGTGTCCCCCTGTGCTCTCACTCTCTGGAGCTCTGCTACCCGCCCTGCCCTGGCGTCTCCCCAGAAATAGCCGCACAAAGTCCCCGGGTTTTGGTTTCCCGAACCTCAAGTTGGCAGAGGAAAGAAAGGCAGGCTGCTATGGCCCGTGTTTGTATAAATACCGCATGGAAAGTTTTATAAGGAAAAATAGTGCAGCCTTTTATGGTGATCACACAGGGCTGGGGACCACGTGGGACAAAGAGATGTGTGAAAACTTTTTATTTGAAACATTTAAACAAAAAATAGAATTTTATAAGGATGTCTCCCCTGTCCCCCCTCCTGTTCGCCCCATTATGGCACAGGCAGTGACTTGACTAACCTGGTTCCGTTTGCTTGGGGGTTTTGAGGAAGTGTTTTAAAGTAATGGATAAACATGACACCCCACTCTGCCGACTCCACGGGCATCTCTAAATGTAACTCCACTGGTGTCACATCAGACAATGTGAAGATAATTCATGTCTTAGCGTCACCACCCATTCCTAGTCTTCGTTCTCATTTTTGCAGTTGTCCCCAAATGTCTTGTTGTTGGGTGGTCCGAGCCAGGGCGACGCATTTGGTGTCTCTGCTCCTTAGCTGGTTAGATCAGTCCTTTTCGAGACATCTGACATGTTGTCTTACAGAAATGCCTACCATATTTTTTTTTCAAATTTCTCCTTTGTGATATTTCTTGCCTTTTTCCTTCGTCCCTGGTAGTAGAAACGTGTGATGACACATTTAGGTCAAAAGCAGATTTCTGCACCAGTGAACTGAGCTTTTAGTCAGACCCAAGTGAACATAAAGAAAAAGCAAGATTCGGGGCTCTGCCCTGTGAACACTGAGCCTGTTTTTGGGGGGGGGGCAGGTGAGTGCCCATAATCATAACAGGGCTTTGCTTCTTGCAGTGAAATGCAAATCATTGAATTTTAGAGCAAATGCTATTTTATTCTGGACTTAATCTTTCTATCTGCCTTGGCTGGAAGGAAACTCCTCCCCGAGGAATTAATCCAATCTAATTTGATTCAATCAAATGGGTGGGACTTTCTCAGGCAGCCCTGGTGGGCTGTCCTTGAGGAGAGCAGCACCCACAAAGCCTGGTTCCGTTTCATCTATTTTAAATCGTCTTTCCTAAGCGGGATCCAGAAGGAGCAAATTATTGCAACTTTCTGAGCAATACAGTTGTTACCGCGAAGGCACTTTTGTGGCTGAGCCCTCAGGCGGGGCGGGCGAGTGACCCGTGTAAAGGGCCTTGAAGGTGCCGGCCCCGCTGGGCTTGTGGCCGGCCATTTCCACGTGTGCCACCTGCCTAGATGTCATTGAAGCAGGCCAGCCAGCTGTGGAAAGTAAGGGTGCGGCATCTGATCTTGGGACCTGCTGGGTGTTAAGTGAGAGTGAGCAGCTGGCTTGTAACGTGCGGAGTGTCAGACAAGCTTAAGGTGCCTCGTGTGCGGACTAAGTGGCACTGGGTTCCTCCTGTAAAATGGTCTCCCGCAGAAAGCCCAGAGCAGCTGCGGCTGTCCCAAAGCCGCCCCGTCCCGCCCCGGAGGGCCGGGGTGTCAGTCTGTTGAGAGGTGTGTCAGCCGAGGACTTTTATCGAGACACTAACAGGCCTTGCGTGAGTAGCTGTCCTTGTGCTCATCGTCACATGCCCTGGGCAGGCCCCTTCCTCCAGGCAAGCTCTGCACTGGTGGCCTGGTGGCCTGGTGGCCTGGTGCCCTGGTGCCCTGGTGCCCTGGTCAGTGGCTAGTGGGGCACCCCACCAGTGTGCTCATGGTTTTCCACCCCGTTTGTAAGGGACGCTGGTTTTTGTAGGGCAATCCCGAGCAGGCTCTTCTGAGGTTGGGGAGGCACTAGGGGTGCGGCGGGGGCTACCCCAGACCCTGAGTGGCAGCACCCGGGCTCCTGGCGTGGGGCCTGCTCACCGCGCCCCCACGGCCTGGGGAGTAGTGAATGACATCCTTTTGTGTTTGACGGGTATGTAGTCTTCTGGTGGTTTTGTCATAAAAGCTTCAGGAAACGAGTGACAGTTTTGTTATAGAAAGGATTTTTTAAAAGATTGAGAACCACTGCCCCAAACAAATGAAGAAGAAGGTGGGGCCGAGGCCCCCTCCCCCCACTGGGCAGGATGGACAGCATGCCGTTGGGGCTGGGGGGAAGCTGCATGTCCTCAGCCACACTGAAGCCCACGTTTGTCCCTGACCCGGCACCCACCGTGGCGACCCGCCTGTAAGTGGGGTGACGTACAGGCAGGCTGTGGGGTGCTGGGGCTGGGCGAGGGCGCAGGCCAGGTTCTCAGGCCCTCGGTCTGTGCGGGGCAGACACCGAGAGGGTCTGGAGCTTGGCTGGGCTGGTGTTTCTCTGGCACGTCGCAGGCTCGTATGTCCCCATGTCTGGTGTCAAGAGTCAGGACCAGGGCCACAGGTGATCAGTGCTGGCCCTGTGCTCCTGGCACTGAGGACGTGCCTCGGAAACGGAGCTGCTGCCTGGATGAACGTCCCCCGTGTGGTCCCTCGCGTCTGTGCGGCAGCGACGCTGGGTCCAGCCAGCACCCCATGGGTGTGGAGGCCCCCAAGGCAGAGGCGTGGGCACAAGGCTCCCCCGGAGAGGGCAGGGCAGCGAGCCTTAGCTCCTCCTCGAGGTCCCGGGGACCCTGATCGGGGCTGGGGCAGGCCGCTGCTGGCACCGTGGCTGCCGGGGTTTCTCAGTCCCGGCAGTGTGGGTGGCCCTCCGCACCGGGCCTGTGCGTGAGGTCGCATTTCCGCTGTGGAGCCGCGTGCCAGCAGCGTGCGCGTCGCCCTGCAGGCGGGACCCTCTCAGGCTGGGACGGAAAAAGACGTGGACGGTAGCTCCAGGCTCCCTCCCAGCCTGTGACAGGCTGGCCATAAACTCCAGTGTCCCCAGCCCCCTCCTGTGTCCCGTACGGGGTCCCTGCCACCGAGCGGAGGAAGCTTCCAGGCCCAGTCTTTTGTTCTTGATCAAGAGACGGACGGTGCCTGCTCAGATGTGCGCCTTCCGGGCGGGCGCTGGACACGGCGACGTCGCAGCCTGGGCATGTCAGGCCCGGCAGCCGAGCTGCCCTCACCCGGGGGTCCCTGCAGCTCTTCGCTCCGGGTGGCCTCGTGGCAGAACCGGCCACGACACTCCCGAAGCGTCTTCCCTCGGGCCCTGGCCGCCTGGCTTGTCACGTGCCCGCTCTGACCCGGTCCTCTCCCGTCCCCCGTGCAGGCAAGGTGCCGGGCGACGACTGCCCGCTGGTGTGGGGCCAGTGCTCGCACTGCTTTCACATGCACTGCATCCTCAAGTGGCTGAACGCGCAGCAGGTGCAGCAGCACTGCCCCATGTGCCGCCAGGAGTGGAAGTTCAAGGAGTGAGCCGGCCGCGCAGCGGCCGCGCCCGTGGCTGTGACGGCGCGAGACGGGGACGGCCTGCGCTGTCTCCTTCATCGGAGGCTGACACTCTGATGGCGTCGGGAGGACTCATTAACGCGCCCGAGCCTTGCCGGAGGCCTCTGGCGGCCTGGGTGTGTGTTGATGTGGAAACTCATGAATAAACATCTCTGCGGAGCCCTGAGTCACAGTCCCCACGACACACAGGCGCAGGATGAGCTGGCGGAGCCCCGGGCAGGAGTGGCTGGCTCGGGCTGGCAGGGCCGGCGCTGCAGACGCCCTGGGGTCTGTTCCTGCCAACAGGCTGCGGAGGAGCCGTGGACCGCCCCCAGTCTGGTCTGTGGGACCCTGGCGGGGCACCGCTGGTGGCCACCGCCCACAGTCCCTCCTGCCAGAAGGCCGTCCCAGGGCAGGTGCTGGTCAGGCCGAGGAGGTGGGCTGCGAGGGTGCCATGGCCCTCTGTCTCAGCGCCTTCCTTGCCCAAGCTAAAGGTTGGCTATTCCGAGGCTGACACCTAGCGTGGGGACCGATGTTCCCAACATCAGGCCGTGTGTCCCTGAGCGTCTGAGGGCCTCCCCCACCTCGGATGGACAGCTCTTGGGAGGCCCCTTTGGGCTCCTCTGCCACAGCTCCCTGGGCTGGCGGGCCCCCAGGGGCCACTGTCCCAGCTCCAGGAGTCAGGCAGCTTCTGGGTGGAGACGGCTGTAGGCTGCGTGTCCCTGTGAGCTGCTGTCCTTTCTCCAGGACCCCCACCCCGGGGTCACTGCCCTGGGCCCTGTAGTGACCCGTTCTGTCCAGTGGATGGCACTTCCTGAGTCTGCCTGTCCTCAGCCCCCAGGAGAGAAGACAGGACAGTTTGCTTGGCGGGGCAGGCCTCCTGGTCACCCGTGTGGCACCCTCCCACCACCCAGATGTGCCCAGAGGAATAGGCCCGGGGACCGTCGCCCTCACTGAGCCCTGAGATCCAGTGCCCCTGCCCGGAAAGCCAGCTGCGGGGCCCCTGGCTGGCTGCCGCCCTGGGGGGACATACCCAAGGGACGACACATGAATGGGATGTTTGGGGAGCACCAGCAGGGAACGGGTGCCCGGGCCTAATGTCTGACAGCGCCTGCCAGGGGAGGGCAGGTGGCCCCACCTGGGTCCCCCTCAGGCCCTGCAGACAAGGTTACATCTGGCCTTCGGTCCTGGGCAGCCAGTGGGGTCAGGAGGAGGAGGTGGCCTGTGGCCTGCCCCCTGGACTTCCGCGTTTGCTGAGGGTTCTCTCCTGTGACAGGAGTGCCCAGCAGGGACCCGGCCTTCCAGGCTCTTCCCCATCACCCACTGGGATAGCTGCTCTTAGCCGGGAGGGGTTCTCCGGGGGTTGCCCCAGGTCACAGCGCCGTGCTGAGGGCCACCCTTGCCTCCTGCCCCAGGACTCATGGCGGTGTCCTGGGTTCCAGCCTGGTTCTCAGGGCCTGCTGGGTACTGAGCTGGACGCCAGCTGCCCGCCAGGCCCGGGAAACACCAGAGTCCAGCCGTCAGCCTCCCAGGAAGCCCGGGACCCCATGCGCTCAGCCCGCCCTCCCTCCCCGGCCCTCTGCCAGGGGTGCGGGCTCACACCACACAGCTTCGCAGACTCCTCGTCCCCCAGTGAGCCATCCCGCCCACCCTGTCAGCTCCAGTTCCCCTCCATTGTGGCTTCAGTCAGGGGCCGGGTCCAGTTCATCTGGACGCTGGCACATAGTAGGTGTTCAGTAAGGGAGCTGCTGTCTCCTTCCCTTAGACCAGCCCTGGACGGGTTGGGTGAATGGAAAGAAGACCCCCCAGCCCAAGGCCACTGCCTCAGGGGCCTCCGGTCTGTTCAGAGGGGCCCTGGCCTGGAGGCCCATTCTCCCACAGAGGGGTGGGGGCGCCCCTGTGGTGGAACCAGCCCCAAGCCCTGGCCCCAGCCAGCCTATTCAGGGGGGAAAACTGTGCCCCCCTCCCCTGCTCTGTGTTGCCAGTAGCTTCAGTGTTGGGAGCACTGGGGACCTCTGGGGGGTGACTCTTAGGGCTGGTGGGCTCTGGGAGAGGTTGGGGATTCAGTGTAGCCCCACTGGCCCCTGCTCAGACCAGCAAGCACCAGACTGTGGCGATGGAGGCAGCCTGGGCCCCCCTCCCAGCAGCCGCCCGGCCGCAGGGCTGGATACAGGACAGCGGGTGGGGCTGCGGAGCAGGAGCGCGCCGCCCCCGCCCAGCGCCGCCTGCACCTGCCCCTCAGGTCCTCGGCGCCGCCCCCGCACCCCTCACATCCCCCCTCCTGCCCCATCCCCGCCACAGATATAAGGCGCCCCGGCTGCGGGCGCAATAGCTCTGCGCCCCGACGCCTGAGCCACCCCGTCCCCATGGCGCGGTCCCCGACGCTGGTGGCCGCCACCCTGGCGCTGTGCCTCGTGCTGGCACCCGCCGGCCTCGCGTGGTACAAGCAGGTGGCGGGGCCCGGCGTCCACTCGGTGGGCCGCGCCGCGGGGCTGCTGTCCGGCTTCCGCGGGGCCCAGCATGCGCGCCGCTCCGAGCCCCCCGTGGGACCCTCTGGCCGGCCCGGCGCCTTCCCGGAGCTGCGCCCCCGCCTGCGGAGCCCCGTGAGTGCGGACGGCGGGGACGCGCGCTGGGGGCGGGGGCGGTGGGGGCAACGGGGTCGCGGGGCGCTGGAGGTGGGAGGCTGAGGAGGGGGCGCAGCAGCGGGGGTCGCGGCGCGCTGGCCGCCCCTCAGCCGCCTCCTGCCCGCAGACCGTATGCGTGAAGCACGTCGCCCCGCACCTGCACAGCTGCGAGCGTCTCCCCGACGGCCGTGCCACCTTCCAGTGCAAGGCAGACGTCTCCCTGTCGCTCAGAGCCGCGGACTGCCGTGGCGTCTGAGGCCCACGGACACTTGGAGTCACTTGTGTCCCGCGTGGATCCCCGCAGCCCGTGGCCCAGCTCGGGTACCCCCGGACCCAGCACCGCCCCCCATTCCTGCAGTAAATGGCTAAATGAATAAATGAGAACTGTCCCCAGCCTCTGAGTGGGGTGGGCGCCGCCGGAGGGGCCAGGGTCCCCTTGGTCTCTAAACCGGGGCTCTGCCTCAGACCGCACTGGGGCCCCCACTGAGTCCTGCGGCTCTCCTGAAACACCCTGCACAGGGCACCCCAAACCCCACTGCCGGGGGAACGCGGCTGAGAACTCCGTGGGCCGCAGCCTTACCTGGCCCTGGACGCTTTCGAGAAGCCCCGCCCACCAGGGCCGAGGCCCCGCCCCTCCCCTCCTTTGTCGCATGGAGGCTCCGCACCCGCTCGGACGTGCCCCTACGTTAGATCCCGACCGCCCACGGGGCCGCCCTCCCGCCTCCCAGCCAGGAGGGGCAGCTCGTGGGGTCACTCCCTTCTTAGGAACCCCACACTCCACGTCTGGAAGGACGGCGCACAGTGCCCACTGTGCCCAAATACCAGGCTGGCAGGGGTTAGGAGGGGTCAGCCAGATGCCTGGCCAGGGACCCCTGTGCCCACTGCTGCCTGAGCAGGGGGACCCGGTGCCAGGAAGTGGCCTCCGGGGGAGGGGCAGACAGACATGGGCGCCTTAAGTTCACCCCTCCCGTGGCCTCTGGCCGCCCCCTGGGGAGGGGGTGCAGCCCCCTCCAAGTCCTTACAGGTTGGCTCCTGCCCCCCCCCCCCGCGGGGCCTCTAGCAGGGCAGTTAAGTGAGGGCCTGGGCCTGCCTTGGGGAGTCCCCCACCCCATGGAGCACTTGGCCAGCCGGCCCTCAGGGGACCCCCTTCTCAGAGCGGCTGTGGGCGGAGCCCAGTCCCACTGCACCTCCTCCAACCGCGGTGCAGCTGGGGCTTCCTGGCCGCTGCTTTGGGCAGTCCCCAACTTGGGGTGCCCCCGGGGGTGGGCTCTGGGGAGGCCTAGGGCTGGCCGCCCCTGCCCTCCCCCACCTGGTCTGCCGAGCTCCCCGCAGCCTGCAGCTCTGGGTGTCGGGAGGTCCAGCACCACAGGTCTGTCCCCGTGCAGCGCTGTGGGGACAGACGCCAGGTCCAGGGGCTGCCCGGTTCTGGGGCTCCCTCTCTGCTGGGTGGGCGGTGGCAGGGCCCCTGGTCCGTCGCGAGGGCACACACACACACACACACTCTCTCTGCCTCCTGCCACGTTTATTGGTTGCACACCAGCCAGTTATGTACAAAATCGGGACCCCGTCGGGTACAGCAGGAGGTGGCCCCACCAGTCTGTTCCCCAGGCTCCTGCTGACCTGGGTGGGCAGGAAGTGGGGGTCCCGAGTACGCGGGACCCCTGGAGGTGGGTGGGGGAGCAGCGGTGGGGCCAGCGGCACGGAAGCCGGGTCTCCCGCACTCAGGGTGGCGTCCCCGGGGTGGGCAGTGCCCTGTGCTCGCCCGCCTGCCCGACGCCCAACGCCCTCTGCGCAGCTCAGGGGAAAGGGCACAAGGCCCCCTGCACCCTGGGGCCCTGCGGGCCAGGCCGGCCAGACGGCTGGGGGACACTGCAGCCTCGCTGAGGGTCACAGGGGCCCACACAAGCCAGACTGGAGGTGCGGGGAGCGCGGTGGGGCCTGGCCGCCCTCAGGGCTCCTGGCACTGGCCGCTGTCAGAGGTCACAGTCGCGCTCCGTCTCGGGCCGCGGCCCCTGCTGCCGCGCCGCCTCCAGGAAGGCCAGCTCCTTGGCCTCCTTCTTCTGGTTCCGGGCCTCGTATGCCAGCCTGCGGGCCAGGAGGGGCGCTGGGTGCCGGGCGGGGCCCCCACGCGGGCCAGGACGGGGCGCTGGGTGCCGGGCCGGGGCCCCCACGCGGGCCAGGACGGGGCGCTGGGTGCCGGGCCGGGAACCCCACGTGGGCCAGGAGGGGTGCTGGGTGCCGGGCGGGGCCCCCACGCGGGCCAGGACGGGGCGCTGGGTGCCGGGCCGGGGCCCCCACGCGGGTCAGGACGGGGCGCTGGGTGCCGGGCGGGGCCCCCACGCGGGCCAGGACGGGGCGCTGGGTGCCGGGCCGGGACCCCCACGCGGGCCAGGACGGGGCGCTGGGTGCCGGGCCGGGACCCCCGGGCTCTGCGCACCCCACCACCCCGCCACCCTGCGTGGCGCTCACCTGTTCTTGATGATGCGCTGGACGATGAGGTCCGTGGTGAGGTCGTTCCCGCTGTCCACGTGGCGGAAGATGCCCCTTCTCTTGGGCTCCTGGAGGCCGGGCGGAGGGGAGATGAGGGCGCCCCGCCGGCCCCCCAGACCGCTCAGCCGCCCTGGCCCGGGGCCCCCGCTGAAGGGAGGGGGCCTTGGCACAGGGCGGTGGCTCCGCCCGCGCACCAGCTCCCCGCCTCCCGAGACCGCTCCCCGCCAGCCCCGGGGCCGGGAGCAGTACACCCACCTGGTACGGGTCGGAGCCGTCCTTGTCAGGCACGATCTCCGTCTTCCCGTGACACACCAGCTCCACCTGCGCAGGGGTCCGGGGTCAGGGCGGTCCCCACCAGGGAGCCACCTCAGCCCCGCCCTCCCTGCAGCGCAGGCCACCGGAGCCCCACCTTGAAGTGGTCCAGCAGCTCTGCCGTGACCGCGTACGGGGCCCCGATCACCACTTCCGAGACGTACTGTGGGGACGAGGGGCGCCGCTGGTCAGCCGGGGCCCTGCCAGGCCGCTGGGCGGCGGGCCGGCCCCCTGCGCCCGCCCTGCCGCCCGGCCCGGCGCTCACCCGGCAGGCCAGCACGCTCAGCGTCCGCTCGTGCAGGTTCATGATGGGGTAGTTCTTCCCCTTGTACTGGTTGACCTCCTGAGGCCAGGGCGGGGACAGGTCAGCGGGCGCCCGCCGGCACGGGCAAGGCCGGCCGCAGGAAGAGGCCCCGGCCCACCTCCCCGTCCTGGTCACACCCAGGGCCCGAGCCCAGCCCCAGAAGCCCCTCGAGGGCCCCACGCCCAGCCGCCCGGGGTGACCTGGTCGAAGTGCAAGCCGGCGATGACATAGGGCCTCTCCGCCAGGCCGTGCACCTTCTCCAGGAAGTCCACGTGGCCGATGTCTGCGCCCAGGTTCAGGACAGGTGACGGGCAGGAGCGCTGCCCCGCCCCCCGCCCGCCCGCACCCCCACCCACCACGGGCTGCAGCCCCGCACCCCACCCCGGTCCAGGGCCCGAGGCGTCAGCGAGGCCCGCAGGTCCCCCGGCCCGGTGGGGCGGCCGGGACCACGCAGGGGAAAGGTCGGGGCAACGCCCGCCGGTGCAGAGGATACGGAACAGGTCGAAGGCGCCGGCCACGTAGATGACCGTGTCCCCCGGCTGCGGCTCCTTCCCGGAGGCAAACTGGATGATCTTCTGGGAGGTCTGTAGGAACTGGGACACCCCTGTCCAGGGGTTCCGCCCCCCCGGGCACTGCAGGCCGAGAGGAGTCTGGTCAGCGACGGAGGCCTCACAGAGACAGAGCCCCCCGCCCGCCTCCTGGCCCGAGTCCGGGAAGGCCCGCACAGGCTCGGGCTGTGGCCAGGACTCAGCCCCAGGGCGGGGTGCCAGCTCGCTCCCTGCTCGGGGCTGTTTCCCAGCGGGGGTCTTAGGCAGGGACACCCGGGGCTGGCTGGTAGTGCGGGGTCCACACCACAGCCAGGGTCCCTGTGGCCAGTGGGACTGTGGCTCCGCCCCGTGGCCACAGCGAGCACTGCAGCTCCCGCCACCTAGGTCCAGCAATGGGCCTGCCAGGAAGGAAGGCGGCCAGTGGATGCAGCCCTCAGGGGACCCCGCACACTGAAGCCACCACCATCTGGTCACCTGAGAGGAGCCTTCTGAGAAAAGTATCTCCCTGGCAGGTGCCGAGTGAGGGGGCTAAAAAGGGAGACAGGGCCAGGCCAGCTGGTTAGAGGCTACCTGTCCGTGGGCAGTCCTTGCTCCTCCTCCAGGCCGTGGCCAGGCCTGGCGGTCAGCGCCCGGGGGGCAGGGGTGTGGGGAGGGCGAGGCTCCGGGCACGCTCACCTTGCCGAAGCTGTCGGCGTACTCCCGGCACTCCGAGGTCATCTCCTGCACGGAAAGTGGGGCTGGGCCTCAGCTCCAGACCCTGGGGCCCACCAAGGGGCCGGGCGGGGCAGGGCGCATGCCCCCCCATCAGTGTCCTCCGTGTGGGGACCTCAGTATTCCGCCCCATCCCGTCACTCACGTGGCCGCGGTGATGAGCCTTGGTCACCAGCAGCATGCGGCCGACGAGGTCCGTGGTGGACACGCCCTGGGTGCGTTTGCACTCTCTGGGGACAGAGGCAGTGACACAGTGACACAGGTGGGTCGAAGCTCTCGGCTCACCCCCCCTGAGGGCCACCGGCCCTTGACCGCGCTGTGCACAGCCCGGCTGCTTCTCACTGCTCGCGGCTCGGATTAAAAACCAGGACCGGGGCGGGCGGGCCTCCGACTAAAGCAGACCACGGACCAGAGGGAAAGCATCGCCACTCCACAGGTGGCGGTGCCCGCGGCTCTGGTCCCTGCCCGGCCAGAAACTCGGGTCCTGCCCTGCGGGGTGTCCCCTCCAGGGGACTTCTGGGCGGTGCTGTCCCACGCGGGAGCCACGGGCCACCCTGGCCTTTTAATTTAAAGTCCATTAAAGTGAAACCCTGCCCCCCAGTCGCACCCCACATGTCTGTGGCTGGGCAGCCGGCCGCAGCCCGCGGCCACCCTCCAGGACGGCGCGCCCCGTCAGTGCCCCACTGTGTGGCGCCCTCCAGCTCCACCGCGGCCAGAGAAACGCAATGCCCGAGGGGAGCGCTGAGCCCCAGGCCTCGAGGGGGGCCGTGGCGGGGCTCACCTGTACCTCCCCGCCTGCTTCACTTCCTCGTAGGTGTCCCGGCCATCCACGGTCAGTGTGATGTCATCTGAGGGTGACGCACACGTGGGAACGAGGACTGTTACTCAGAAGCCACGGAGACCTTCGGCGCCCCACACCCCCTGCCCCAGGCCCGCTCCCGTTTCCGGGGAGGGACCCGGTGTTCTCCGACCCCCACAGGGCTTGCTGCCCCCACGCATGACGAGGCCCAGCGCCCCCCACGCCCAGCACCCCGGGGCTCCAGCCCCTCCCACTCACTGCCGTGGACGCAGAAGTCGCAGCTGTGCTTGTCCAGCGTCTCCAGCGTGGTGACGTAGGGAGCCGCGGGCACCACCTCGTCCACCCACTTGATGGCCTGCACCATCTTGTACCGCTCCTCCTGCGTGAACACCGGGGGCCCCTTGTGCTTGGAGATCTCCTCTAGGGCCGGGGGGAGAGCGAGGGCGAGCTGGTGACGCACGGAGGGCCGAGCCACAGGCTCGCCAGCCCCTTCCCCGCCCGAGTGGCTACCACCCTGGGCCAGCGCAGCCGCCCGTCCACCTGGGGTGCGGGGCGAGGGGAACCGGCAGGGCCGGTGCGCAGGGTGGCCGCGCCTACCGTCGGTGTGCACACCCACGATGAGGTAGTCGCCCATGGCTCGGGCCTGGCGCAGCTGGTTCGAGTGGCCGTAATGCACCATGTCATAGCTGTGGAGAGGGCAGGCGGTCAGTCCCTGAGCCGAGGAGGGCAGGGACGAGGTGGCCCGCGGGCGGCTTGGGACCTTGGTGAAGCCTCCACGGGGACAGCTCCCCCGACACTGGGCCTGGGCTGGGCGTGGAGCGGGGAGCTCAGTGCTCCACACCGCGGGTCCCCGGGTCCAGGGCCAGAGGCAGCAAGCGGGGTGGGTGTCCAGCTGTGCCCAGGGGTGAGGCCTGCAGAGCCCAGGGCTGGAGAGCGCACGGGGACAGCCCCTTCTGAGCGCTGCTGGGACTGCTGGCCGCCAGCTCCACCCCGTGCAAAGAGCCACGGGGGTCCCTTTAAGCTGATTCAAGGGTGGCCTGACCTCACGACCCTGAGACAGGTGCACAGCCCCCGGGGCCGACCGGACACGAGGCCCAGCCAAGGACACCACGTGATGGGGGCAGCTCCTGACTTTGGAAACCCACCCCGTTCCCCGCGGCCTCCCGAAAATCAGTGACACTTCGCTCTCTGGGGCCAACGGTCACCACCCTGCCACCTGGTTCTAGAGCTTTGATCCTTAAACCAGGCAGGCTTAAGAGCGAGCTTTCAGCCGAAGGCCTCGGACAGCGCCCACCGTCCATCTGGGGCTCCCTCGCGCCCCGTGTGCCCTGGGGGGAGCCCATAGCTTCTCTGCAGGCCCCGAGCGGGGTCCTTGAGCCCGCTCTGCTCCTTCCCGCCTCGCATCCCCTTCTGAGTAGGTGAGGCTGTCCCTGATTCAGCAGGTGGCCCAGGCCACTGCGTGTCCAGAGCCGTTCCACTGAACGCCACCTGTGACCCCCTCTCAGCGCACCAGGCCCCGCAGACTAACCTGTGGGGGGTCACAGGGCTGTGGCCCTGGAGTGCGGGAAGAGGGAAGTGAGCCCCCCGCAGCAAGGCTGGCCCTTGTGCCCCCTGCACGGGCGAGGCCCGGGGTACGAAGAGTTCAGGGTAGCACCAGGTCAAGGGTTTCTCTGTCACCACGCCTTGCCGTTTTGGGCTACTGGGGCAAAGGCCAGGCCTGGCCGGGGCCAAGGTCAGAGTCCGCCCACACAACGCCAAGCTCCCTCTCCCCAAGGTGACGCAGGTGCAGCTGCAGCAGCACGGGAGTCTCGCCTGCTCTCCGCGGAAGCCCCGGCCGGCCGGGTCCCGGGGGGCTTCTCTACCTGCTTCTATCGAGTAAAGGTCTGAGGAAGCACCGAAGGCGGCGAGTTATCCGCTGACAGCCACCAATGCCTTCCAAGTCCAGCTGTCTGGCTTGACAGAAGATGGGACAAATGGGGACATAACCCTCCTGGGGTGGACCCAGGAGCCTGCGGGCTTCGCTGGGGGTCCTGGGCAGGGTCAGGCGATTCCTGCGCGGACATTGCCCCGACATCCCGGGGAATCTCTCTGGTCTTGCGCTGGGCTGGCCCGGGAGCCTGACACGTTGTCGCGGGCGTGGGGGAGACATTTGGGTGCTGGCTCCTTCAGCGGGGCAAACTGCACTGGAGCGACTGAACTTTCAGATGGGAGACATGGGACTTTTATCACCACCGTCCAGGAGCCGGGCGGGCCGGACGGCTGGGTCTGCGGCTTAGGGGCAAACGTCCGGAAGGGGGCCTCTGAAGGAAAGCCGTTTCTCTCGGAACCCGCACGAAGTGCCCAGCGCTGGGCCAAGAGGCCCGTCCCCGTCGTGGGGCCCGAGCGGGGGCGACCCCGGGGCCCCAGGCATCCCGCGGGCGCCCCCGGCCCGGGCTCGCCGCCGGCCGCCCCCAACCCCCGCCACCGACGGCCGACGCCGGGCCCGGGGCGAAGCCCGGCTCGGCGCCGCGTCGCGGGGCGGCAGGGCAGCGGCCCCCGCGGCCCCGGCCCCCCGCACTCCGCACCCCGCACCCCGCCGCGCTCACCAGCCGTCGCACCACACCCGCACGGCGCGCCTGCTGCCCGGGCCCGGCCTCTCGGCGCCGCCCGCCGCCCCGTGCCCGTTTCGGATCATGTCCCGGCAGGAGCGGCGCGGCCCCGCCGGCTCCGCGACTCCGAGCGGCCGTCCCCCGCCCGCCCCGCGCACGCGCCGTCACGCGGGCCTCACCAGCCCCGCGCGACCAATGGCGAGCCCCGCCCCGCCCGCGAGGCCCCGCCCCCGGCCGCAGCGCGCGGCCAATGGCGCGCGCGCCCGGCCCCGGCAGGGCGGAGCCCCGCCCCTCCGCTCGCGGCCAATGGCCGGCGCGCCCCGCCCCTGCGCTCGCACCTGGCGAAGGGGCGGGACAGCACCACGTGGGGCACCCGCGCCCCGCCCCGCGGAGCGCGGCCGGTGGCCCGCTGGCACAGACGACAGTCACTCCGTGTCATGGGTAAGACAGTGCAAGATGTTTAATAACAATAAAAAGGTCTGCCGAGGGCCAAGGCTCAAAACCACCCGTTTGCCACATACCGATACAGAAAAAGGTGTCTACAAAGTTAACATTCTTAGTAGAAACAGGGCTGGGGCCCCTGAGAGCAGCGGGGGAGGGGGACGGGGGGGGGGGAGGCAGCCTGTGCTTCCTCTTGGCCGCCAGGTGTGGAATAATCCAGTTCTGTTCTCACAGGAAGGCGTGGCTGCCACCTCTTTGGGAAGAGGCTGGATGACCCAGGTGTCCTCAACACTCTGGCCCAATCCAGGGGCAACCACAGCAGTGCAAGGGGGCTTCCCACAGGCAAATGGCTAAGCATGTCACGGTGGAAACGTCACCCCCAGAGACTTCTCACTAGACCGTGTGGGGCAGTGCTGGTCTGCACAGTGCCACCGGCCCCTGAATAAGAGTCTTAGCCATCTGCAAAGTGCCAGTTGCTGTTCGCAGTCAAGTACCAGGTCATGTCACTCTCTTCCTTTTCGTGCCTTTGGTGCAGCCCCTGCCGAACCAGCCCCCGAGGACGGGGGCTGAGCTGAGCGGTGCGTCCCGGTCGCTGGCCGGGGGCTCCTCTCGGCTCCTGCATAGCGCCTTCCGACTGTGGCTGCCTTCTTCACCGGCTCGCAGGGGTGTCGCCAGGGAGAAGATGGGGTCCTGCCACCTACCGTAAAGGGAAAGCTGCGTCAGGGGTGTGCGCACGGCCTCTCACGTCACAACCCGCCCCAGGACGGGGAAGCTGACTGAGGTGGCCCCGCCCCCGCCCGCGTCTTAGCTGTGGCCCGCTCTGCCTGGTGGTGGCTGTGCCATCTCTGAGCTACAGACAGCTGCAGAGGAGGCAGCGCCCAGCCAGCTCGGCCTGCGCAGAACTGTGTCCTCGTCGTCGATCTAGTGGCGGTACCCAAAGGAGGGATGGCTCACTAGCGACTCTGGGCCCCACCTGTCACTCACATGGCCAGGGCAGGTGGACCAGACCCTCTCCCCCTTCCCAGACTGAGTCGCGACGGGAGGGATTGCCAGCTGACTAGGGGTCTGTGGCCTACAGGTCACCCGGTGAGAGAGCATGTGTCCGACTGAGATGTAGAACCACATGTTGTAAACGTAAGATACAGATAAGCACTGATAAGGAAAATGAGCTAAGTTCATGTCAAAAAAAAAGTACAGTACACGAGAGGCCCACATCACAGAACACCACAAACATAACATACAAGGGTCGCCAGGCCCAGAAGGTGAAGGGATCCTTAATCTTGAACCCTTTGATTAAAAGAAGTTACTGATTTCCCCTATAAGACCCTGAAAATTCACAGAGAAAGAAAGTGTAAACTTGTTACTCAATACACACACCACATCTAAATCATCACAGATTCTGCAGTCAGGCACAGTTCGTTTAGCTTCCCCAAAGTTCGCCAGCTCCCCACACCGAGCGCACCGAATCCTGTGTGACCAGTACTGCCAAAAGCGCGTCCCTCCGGGGAGCCGTCCCCTCCAGGCTGTCTGAGGTCGAGGGGGGCTGTCCAGGCACATGCTTGCGCACTGGCTCTCCCCACAGGGGTCACCCCGCAGAGGCCACCACACTGCAGTCACGCCTCAGATGCTGCTTCCAGCACCTCAGAGCTTCGTCCACGCTTAGCTCGTCCGAGGAGACAGACACGGCCCACCCGCACAGGGCCAGGCGGGGCGGGGCGCCTGCGCCCCTCACCTGCTGTAGGGGGGGATCTCCAGGCCCAGCTCGTCCATGAGGAGCCGCATGACATCGTCACACTTCCCGTGCAGCTTCAGAGCGGCCCAGTCATCCTTCGGGGTCCACTGGGGATAGGAGAAGGCGAGTGAGGACAACGCCTCCCTCCTTCCCCATGTCCTTCCCCGTGCCCCGAGGCCCGGGTCCTGCTCAGCCAGCCCCCCAGGCGCCCGGCTTCAGGACGGGAACGTCCTGGGGCCTCCGGCTCTCCCGTGCCAGGGCCCAGGTCTAAGGTGGCGGCTCTGGGCGCGAGTTACCTGCAAATTCACAATGTAGAGCCTGGGCCGCCGGCTGGGGGGCCTGGCCATGCACCAGAGGCGAGGGTACTTCTTCAGAACCTGCGGGGACGGACGGACGGACACACAGACCACACACACCGGGGGACGAGGCTATAGGAAGCCGGGGTCTCACGCCGAGCTGGCCGGCAGCCGGCAGGCTCACCCCGTCCCGTCCCAGGCGCCGTCGGCGTACCTTCAAGCTGGAGCCTAAGCACAGGATGGTGTCGGCTCTGCTGGCGGCCTGGGTGGCTGCCTCCCAGTTCAGGGGCTGGCCCAGCGTCCCCCTCTCCCCGAAGTGCACGATGGTGTCGCGGAGCGGGGCCCCGCACTTGTGGCAGGCCCGGCCCGTCTGGTGGCGGTGCAGGGCGGTGCGCTCCGTCACGTCGAACACCCGCACATACTCGCGGTTGGGCGTGCAGGCCGTGCAGACCTGGGGGGCGGAGGGCACGGTGAGAAGGAGGCACCGGCCCGCCCAGCCCCCGCATCCCCGAGGGCCTGCTCACTTCGATGTACATGTTCCCGTGGAGCTCGGAGATGGCCGGGCGGGGCAGCCCGCTCCGCAGGTGGAGCCCGTCGCAGTTCTGAGACACCACGTGCTGCACCTGCAGAGGCACAGGACGGCGGGAGGGCTGTGGGGGCAGCTCCGCGGCGACTCTGGCCCCGAACCCCCGAACCACGGTGATGCCTGCCTTGCACCAAGCCTCGAAGACCGAATCAGGGCAGCGGGCTGCCCCCAGCAGCCCTGGCGCCACCGGGAGGGCAGACGCAGGCATCGCCCCCCTGGGCTGGAGAGGGGTGCAGCCCAGACCGAAGCTCTCCTGAGTCACTATTTCAGGTCCCCAAAGGCCCAGGAGGACTGACCCTTCCCCACTCAGTTGGAGGTGCTCAGCAGAGGGTCATCAGAGGTTTCCTCGGGGTTCTACCCGTGATGACTTGCAGACGGAGCACGAGAGGCTCCAGCTAGGAGTCTAAACGGCTTGGCGGGCGCTCGCCACGGGGTGCGCTGGCTAACAGAGGCAGGACGCGGCTGCCCCTCGGGTGGAGCTCCGGGCCCCACGCGTGGATGCGGCCAGCACACCAGCCAGCCTCACGGGGCTCTTACCAGATTCTGCTCGTGCAGGCGGGCGATGCTCATGTGGGTGAGTGTTGGCTCGGCCTCACTCAGGTCGGCAGCCCTGCCAGGCGGAGGGGAGCGCAAATGAGGGAGCTGCCAGTCAGGCCCCTGCCGCCCGCTCCACTCGGCGGGCGGGCTACACGAGGCTGCCTACCTGACGCGTCTCCCCTTCTGCAGCAGTGTCCACACGCCATTGGGGCCCCGGTAGTCTGGGATAGAAGCTGCCTGTGTGTGTGGAAAGAGAAAGCCCAGTGGAAGGCATCGTTGCGGGCACCGGCGGGATTCCCAGGAATGGGAAGTTTGTCCCAGGCTGGCCCGCAGCCCGGCCTGCCTCTCCCCATTCCACAGGCTCAGCGCTTCCCAGTCTAACCCGCCTGAGCCCAGATGGGGTGCGCCCCACGTGGCTCCGCCCCTCCGCCTGGACCCCTGCCGCCACCTTCCGGACTCTCTGCAGCCACACCTGTCCTCCACACTTAGGGGGGACTGGCCAGGTTCACCTGTGTGTCCCCAGGGCCTAGCCAGTACGCAAAACACGTACAGCAAATGGTGAACCCCTAGGTGGGGTCCCTCTCCTGTCTACATTCTTGGACATGTCCAGATGCTGTAACTGCTTCCTTCTCTACCCTTGCAAAGACAGGCCAACCTCCACGGGTGAGGTAAACACTCCCGCAGCTTCCCAATCCAGTGACACGAAGGCACCCAAGATGTGGCGCGAAGGAGCGCCACCACCAGTGTCCTGTACTCCTGCTGGGGGCCCTCTGCTCCCCGCTCACAGCCACACCCACCCTGAGTGGTGGTTCTGACGCACGGCACAGGGCAGGACCCCAAACAGCAACGCTCAGAGCAAATCATCAAGCAGCTTGTGGCTTTAAGCAGCCGCTTGCTGCTCTTAAAGAGGTAATTTTGCTGCTTTCAAATAACTGCACATGTGGCTCTGGAGGGAGGAGACCGGACTGCCAGGGCTTGGGACGCTTGTCAGTTAGAGCATGTGACGTGTTCTTGCTGCTGGGCCCCTGCGGTCACCTCTGTTGGAAGTGTCTCACTCTCGCCTTTGCCTGTAAACACGTGTCCACCCTTCAAGGCCCCTGGTGCCAACAAAACCCAGCTGGGATGGACTCCCCACTCTGGGACCTCAGAGGGCGCACCTGGATTTCTAGTCTAGTGACCTAACACAGACAACGTCACACGATTGCTCATATGCCTCGTCACTGTCAGCTACGGCCTTGAGTCCAGGGTAGTTTCCTGGGTGTTCACACCTGCTGGGCCTACACACGGGTCACACCCAACACACGCCCATCGGTTAGGTAAATAATGTGCCACTGACACTGTCAAAGCTTGTCAGACACATTCCTAGGACAGCTTCTCAATACAACTCAAAACTTCTTCTTTACCGAGGGTACTCTAACTCTTACTGCCTTTCTGCTTACTGTCCTTCAACATTTGGAAAAATGAACAGGGAACTGGACACGGTTTGGGGCTCATCTCTGCCCACATAACCTTGGGACAGTAAATTAACCCCCTTAACTTTTAAAGGAGATGCCTGTGAAAACTAAGCTATTATGTTCCGTTTTTATTCCTCTTCCTTTCCCGTCTCTAAGCGTTCACGCTTTTCAAAGTATGTGTCGACTCAGTGAGGTTTCAAATTCGGTCTTTCCCAGCTTCTCTAAGAAAGGAAAGAACCTCAATCCTGCTTTTAAAGTGAGTTTTTTGCGAATCAGTACTTTTACTCAACTTCGAATACTTGACTCGGTCCTTGGGTCAGACATCCAGAAGGGGGCGCCCCAGGCCCGTCCCCCGTGCCGGGTTCGTCCCGGATCCAGAAGCCGAGCCGGGTGTGCGACCGTCCACGCCTCGCCTCCCTACCGTGCTGATCCCCGCGCCTGTGTAGACGACCAGGTACTCGGCGTTCCGCACGGCGCCGGCCAGCTCCCGGACCTTCCTGCGCAGCTCCTCCGGGTCGTCGCACACCTGCCGAGACCCCCAGGCGGCGGGTCGTGAGCACCGCCCTTCCCGTCCCGGCCCGGCCCGGCCCGCAGACCCGGGCGCGCCACGGGACTCGCCTCCTGCTGCCGCCGCTTCAGGCCCTCGCGCCGCCGGCTCCGGCCCTGCAGCTCGGTCACCAGGTCCTCGCTCTCGGCCAGGAGCCGGCCCTCTTCCACGCTGCGCTCGGCAGCCGCCTTCCTCAGGATGCGCGACACCTGCGGGCGCGGGGAGGGCGGTGAGGGCGGCGCGAGCCGGGGACGCGGGGCGGGCCGGGGGGCGACGTACCTGGCGGAGGCGCTCCCGCTGCTGCTCCTCCCGCAGCCGCCGGACCCGCTCGGCCGCCTTGCGCTCCGAGCGGCTCAGACCCCCAGCTGCCATCGCTCCCGGGGAGCCCCGCGCTTCCGCTTCCGCCTCCCGGCAGGCCGCGCGCGCGCGCGCATGCGCGCCAGTTCCGCCCCGCCCTTCCGGCCCCGCCCGCGCCGCCCCAAGGAAGCACCTGCCAAGTCTCTTTAAAAGGTGTTTATTGATCATATACAAAATAAAGAAAACCTTATATATCACAAACATACACTATGTACAGCAATAAATACCCGGGGCCCGGCCCAGTGCCGCCCCTCCTGGACAATAATTTAGCAATAAATACTGCGCAGGGCAGGGTGGGTGCCAAGGTCGGCCGCCCCAGCGAGGATCCCCCCCCACCACCTGGCCCTCCAACAGCCCCCGCCACCCGGGCAGATCCCAGGATAGCCCCACCTCCCCCTGGCTTCAGCCCTAGGCGGGGCAGGCGGCGTCTGCTCAGCTCTGCTTGGAGTTCAGCGCCAGAGCAGCAGAGCCGGACGCGCTGGGCAGCCCTTGTCCTGTTGCCCTAAGATGCCAGGAGGAGGCTTTCTGTACCCACTCCCGTTTGTTAAAGGCTTCCGGGACTAGCGAATCGAGGGGACGGGAAGGAGGGAGGGGCTGGGACACGAGGTTGCTGGAAGGGTCTCTCCTCATAGTTCACCCGGGACACCCGCGCGTCAAGGCTCCTGCTCCAGGGTGGGGTGGAGATGTGTGCGACTGGCCCAACGGGTAGAGCACACACCCAGGACACACAGGCCAGAAGCAGGACAGGCCATCCGTTTCCAGGGCATACCCCTGCCTTTGTGTGTTTGCCACTCTCTTCCCGTCTCCAAACCCAGAAAGCCAACAGGAAGGCAAAAACGCGCCAAAAAGAAATTATTCAGTGGCTTCTGGGGAAAAAAATCGTTAATGTGTTGGTTCCTTTCACCAAACCACAGCCTAAAAAAGTAACTTACAAGGTCCCAGAGCGGAAACAGTGCTACAGGCTGTGGCTCAGGCTTCCCAGCTGTGGACGGGAGCTCTGACCAAGCCGCCACCCCCGAGATGGAGGCAACAGGGAGCGGGGTGGGGCTTGACTGCCAGTCGCTAAACAGGCTGCAGCTGATCAGAGCTGTGGGCCCAGGCAGCGACCCCCGAGGCTGCTGCTGACGGTCAGGGCTGCGCGCACAGACCTGAGCATGGACCGAGAGGAGAAACGTTCCCCATCAGAAACCGGCACAGCCCCAGCTGCCAGGGAGCAGCCACGTGTTCGCACCTGTGCCAGGGCCGTGGGGCCTTCTGCCTGGGGCCACACTCTGGGAAGGAGCTGACCTAGTCCCACAGGTTCTCCGAAATCTGAGCGTCCACGCTGGGATGAGGGAGGAGCTGGGCGAGGGCAAGGTGCTGTGGCTTACTTAGCGGGCAAATTTGGGAGACTCGGCTCTGGCCGAGCCCTCGACTCGCTGTGTCAGAAAGGCGGGGGCACAACCCCCTCACCGCAGGAACCAGATTAACGAAAATCAGAAACACGCCAACCAGTCACAGGTGGACACAGAATCTACTGTCAAGGAACCAAGGTGAAGGGGAAAGGGGGGGAGTGGCCCTGCAGGACGCTCCCCCAGACCCAAGGATCAGTTGCTCGAAACCCCGAAACCCTGAAAGGAACCACGGCCTCACTAACTCCAGAAGCTGCTTCTGTAAACCAAACCGAGGACCCGCATCCCTGCTCAGCTCATGCTCCACGCAAAGCCTCCTGTGGCCGTCCTCCACCTCCTCTCCCCACCCTCCAGGCCTGCGGCCTGGCAGGGCTGTGCAGACACGACAGCTACCGCCCAGCCAGGTCAGAACGTGACCTCTCTTTAGGGACTGTTATGTGAGACTGCAACTCACTGCGGCTACAGCTATCACCAACCCTAGCCCGGAGCCTGAGACAGAGGCAGATGGGGGCGGGGAAGCCACTACGGGACCTGGACTCAGCAGTCACTCCCCACTGCAGGCTGACTGCCCAGGTACAACTTGGAACCTCTGAGCATCTGGGCCCACAGAAGCCCCCTGAGATGGCAGAGGTTGCCAGAGTGTCCTGCTCCCATCCCACGTGGCACTCTGGGATGACAATCCTGCTGCCCGTGAGGTTCAACACTGTCAGGCCACAATGCTGCACTTCTGGGCTGTTTTGCGGGGGTCAGGGTCCCTGGTGAAGCCGACCAGCAACCCCAAGGAGAGGCCGAGGCCCACATGACTGAAACAGGGCTCTAGCCTCCGGGGGTGAGGGCGGGCACCACAGGCAGCCCTGGTCACGAGCCGACGAGGAGCTGCCCGAGCCAAGTCTGGGAGACTGGCTGCCTCTGCCGAGGCGGGCGCACCCCCGAGAGGTGCACCGCCACAGGCCGGGCAGCAGGCCCCTGGAAGACACAGATCCCAAGGGAGGCGGAAGAAGGCCGCAGCTGGGAGCCGCCAGCAAGTTCTGGGGGACGGGAGGGACAGGACCCGGCCCTAGAGACTGTAGCCCTTGTCTGGCACCGGTGGAGACCCCCAGGCCTTTGGGCGGGCAGAGGGGCCGCCCAGGTGGGCCCCGGAGCCACCCGGCTCTGCCCGGGAAGCACCGCCCCGCGGCGCAGAGCCAGTCCAGGATACGTGGGCCTGGGCTCCCCCGGCCGCGGCCAGCGCCCAAGAACGCTGACCGGACATGTTCAGGAGGAAGACTCGGGGCGGCTTGGCTGTGGCCCCACGGGCACCCACGGTGACTCCTCGGTCCCTGCAAAGCCCCCACCCGGGGCCAGAGGCACAGGCATGGAAGCAGCGGGAGCCCGGGACGGCCACAGTGTCACCCACCCTGCCCCTGGTTCAGCCCAAGCCTGAGACACGGGTGCGAAGCCAAGGGTCAGGAGGGGTGGGCGCGGCCAGCCCCGAGTCTGACCCGGAGGCCTGGGCAGGTGGGCACGGATCGCACCCCCCCACCCCCACCCCCAACCCCAGGTGCCGCCTGGCACGCAGCCCGAGCCCGGGCAAGCCAGCGGAAGCAAAACACAACCGAATCCAAAAACAAACACGGGAAAACGGACACGGGGGACACCCACAGGTCAAAGGTCACCAGAAGCACCAGCACGCGACGCTGCACAAGACCTCACCAGGCACGGACGACACCACTGCGCCGGGACGGAAGCAGGAGGGGCAGGGGAGTAAGTCACTTTCGGTACAATTGCAAAAGAGAGAGAGCAAAGAGGACGTCGGGACGCGCCTTCCGGGCTCGCGGCTCGTGGGTTTTGTTTTTTTTTTGTCTTTTTTTTTTTAAACGAAGTCTTATAAATAACATCTGATAACTCTGTGTATATAAAAACTAAACTTCAACAGCCACAAAGACTTGTCTGTAAGTTTACAAGAAAGGGATTTTTTTTGTTTTTTTTTAAACTAGCAGTTTCTATTAGACGTTCTTCCCTTTTTCATTTATAGGGTCAAATGTTCTTGCTTGCTTTTTTTTTTTTTTAAAAAGACAGTTTTATAAATACTCTGCAGCTCTTTTTTTTTTTTCTTTAGCTTTTAAACATATAATTTAATAACTTCGTAAAAGGAACTTCTCTCTTTTAAATAAAGGGCTATGTAACCACACAAATAGGTCATGTAAACAGTGACACGGGACCCACCGCAGGACACTGGACACACCCTCCACGTACGCTCACAACCAGTGATTTGGTCTTGTTCAGTGCAACGCATCGGGCGAGGGCGAGAGGCCCCGAGCCCACGGCCGTGACACCCCACCCCCCAGCACCCAGGCTGTTGCCCGCCTGTCCAGGGCCCTCAGGGACACCCCACTTCTCAGAGCAGTGCGCGTCGGTGCCCGCCGGCCGAGCTGCAGGGGACACCCGGCGCCTGCCAGCGCAGCCCCTCCCGCCGCGAAGCCCTCCCGCTCGGACACGGGGCCCCAGGGGCCCCGGGCTCTCGCCCACCGCTCTGTCCACTCCCGCGGGGCTGGCTCTGGACTCCAAGCCCACGTGGCCTCGGCATAAAGGGGGCGGGGGCGACCCCACGTCACCACCGAACTGACCAATCCCAACGTACAAAACACACGATGACGACGACGAGATCAAGGGGCTCAGCCCGGCGCCCCTGGGGTGCAGGTTGTGCTTTGCAGGGAAGGGAGGAGGTAGGAAAGGAGGGGTGAGGAGGGAGGGGACAGGGCTGCCGCATCCGCCACGCGCCTAACGGCCCCTCGAAGACCCGCCCGGGCAAGCGCGCGCCCCTACGACCGGGCGTCCGTCTTGGACTTTACTATCGTGATGACGCTGGTGGCGGCCACCTTGCCCGGGACGAGGGGCCCCAGGCCGGCGGCCAGGGGCCCCCGAGCCGGCGCCACGGGGCTGCGGGCCACGGTCCTGGCGAAGTTCTGCAGGGCCTCGTACTTGGAGCGCAGCGCGTCCAGCTCCAGCTTCATGCTGGCGTTCTCCGAGGCCAGCTTCTCCACCTCCTGCTGCAGCTCCGCCTTCTGCTTCTCCAGCTCCTCCTTCTGCGTCACGCGCTTCACGCGGCAGCTGGCGGCGTAGCCGCGGTTCTTGAGCGTGCGCCGCCGCTGCTTCAGCTGCATGATCTCCTCCTTGGACAGGCCGCGCAGGTGCTGGTTCAGCTCCCGCACCGACATGGTCACCAGCTCCTCGTCCGTCAGGCTGGTGCCATTCTCGCCCGGCTCCCGCTTCACCTGCGGGCGGCACAGCGCACGGCGTCACGGGCAGGCCGGCGGCCCGTCCCCGTGCCCCACCCCCGGCCCCCGCCCGTCCAGGGTGCTCACCTTCAAGGCCTTGTTTCCTTTATTGGGGGTCGTCATAACCCGGGGGCACAGCTCGCAGGCACTCTGCGGGACAGGGAGCAGAGGTGAGGACGCTGGACACACGCCCCGCCCCTCACCTGCCCATCCCCGCGGGCGGGCCCCCAGGACGCTCGCGGGCCTTGCCTCTCCTGAGTGGGGGCTGCTCCTTGTCCACCCCGCCCAAGGGAACCAGCTGGGAGGCCAGGAGGTGAGGCGGGTAGGGGGAGGGAAGGGCTATTGGGGGGGCAGAGGCAAGAAAAGGGGCCGGGGAGAGATGAGAGGGATGCGGCCGGGCGGCCGAGAAGAAAGCCCGAGCTTTAAAAATAACCCCAGTGTGAGCCCCAGAGCCGCTGTTCCTGGCGAGTCATGCTGACTCAGCACATCGCTGCTCCCTCACCGGCCCAGGCCGCCAGCCAGCACGGCCCCAGGGGACTGGCAGCCAGCGCAGAAAGCTGCCAGGGCCAGGAGGGCCAGCCTGGCCAGCAGCAGGTGAGGGCCGGGGCCAGTGACCCCGTGCGTGTGTGCTCAACGGTCCCGTCTCCCACGGCCGCCGCCCCTAGCGTGGCCCAGGACGGAGCCCTGCTCCTGCCAGGCTTGGGGGGCCACCCCCCCCAGGGACTCGGGGAGAGTCCTGGTTCTCCCAGGGACTTCGTGCTCTGCAGAGCGCCCGCCGCGGCCGATGGGGCAACCGAGCTGCGGCTTCAGCTTGCAGCACCTCAGGCCGCGGCCCTCCCCGTCCCGGGCATTTCACAAGCGCGCCCACACTCGGCCATCCGGGCCCGCTCGGCCCCTTCTGCTGCGGTCGGCACCCACAGGCCAGGGAGCAAAGCAGAGGGGTCCCTTCCCGCCCACTTGGGCACGCTCCTCACACCCCACCTCGCTTTGTGCTTCCTGAAGCCCTGCCAAGAACACTTTTGCACACCTGGTCCTGGGATTCCCGGCTCAGGGAGCTGCCCCCACACCTGACGCGAGGCTGCGCCCCCACACGCTGCCCCCTGCTTTCCAGGTTAGAGTCGGGGAGGGACGTGGCTGCAGGGCCAGGACAGACGGCAGGCTTCCCTCGGCCCGTTCCAGCCCAGTCGCCCTCTTACCCTCGCCAGGAGCTCAAGTGTGACCCGGAGATGGACGCACAAGTGGGCTCCGGGTGGACCCCGCCTCGCCCAGCCCGCACCCCGCAAGGAGGCCGGAGGCGTCTGCCACAGCCAGGCCACCCAGGGTCTGTGGCAGGCCAGAGGCGCCCGCAGCCGGCTCTTCCGGGGCACAGGATGGGCAGACCAGAGCTGGAGGCCGGGCTCCCCAGCAGGGCACCAGCTGGGGGGGGGGCAGGGACACTACCTGGGTCCTACGCTGTCAGCCCGGAGGAAAAGCCCTGGCACCAGCTTTTCCCACCGCCATGCTCCCCCCACCCCCGAACGCTGAGCACAGCGGTGACTTCCTGAAGAGATCACGCAGAAAGTGCCTCCTCGACAGATTTCGCCCTCCGCAGAAGGCCTGAACTCAGCACAAGTGCAGCCAATCGCCTCCCGATCAAAGGTGTGCGGGGGAGGGGCGGGCCTCAGCAAAGCCGGTGCTCCCAGCCTTCTGGCCTGGCCTCCGCCCACCTGGGGACTCTCGCGGATGGGACAGAGACAGCCCTCTGGGGTGGGATGGGGGTGATGGCTCGGGGCACCTCTAGAAGCCAGGTGGGGGGATCCCAGAGGCTGGATCAACACGCTGTCCCCACAGCCCTCCTCCCCATCCCAAGGCTGGACCAGAGCTGGGGCTGGGTCGTCCTTCTTCCTCCTCTCCCTTGAGGCTCAGTGCACCTCGGGGAGACGGCCCAGAGAGCCCGAACCCAGCGCGGTGCCCTGGCCCACCCACTCAGGTGGAAAGCCAGTCAGGAGGTGGAAAGGGGTCCGGGCCGCTGCAGCCCGTCCCCCGGGCCCCAACTCCAGGCGTGGACATGAGTCACCCCTGCTCCCTCCTCTGGCCCGCAAACCCGTGGCCAAAGCTCCCAGGCAGGCACTCTGACACCCCAACCCAGCCTGGCCTCTCTCCCACCCTGCCCTCCAGACCGGCTCCTCCAGAAGCCCTCAGTCGCTGAAAGCCGCTCCGAGAGGAGTCTACAACTTCGTTCCCACCGAAGCACGGTTACCGAGCCTTAAAGAAATGCTCCTCCAGGACCTGCGTCGCCCTAGGGCATACAATGCCAGCCAAAAGGTCAGCCGAAGTGTCAGAACATCTGGCATCTCCGAGCCCAGGGCTGAGTGGGAGTGGGGGTGTGGGGGGAACCCTTGCAGAGAAACCCCAAGGCCAGCCGAGCCTAGCCGTGAGTCCCTAGGCAAGGCCGGCTCTGCTCCAGACAAAACGCCCCCCAACTCCCGGAGGTCAGGAATCACCCATACACTCAGGAGGGGTGACCGAGGCCACACCACCCTCACTCAAGCTGTCACTTCCCCAACGGTCCCCGTCACCGGGCCTGCCACCCATTAGGGGCTTGTTCTCTGCCCACCTGCACAACACTGACCCCCAATCTCCAGCGTGCTGACTTTGGGGTGGCTGGAAACTGCATCCTTCCACCCCAGGCCACCTGCTACCCCCTGAAGGCTGGGCACCCTCCAAGCTACCACCACCACCCCCAGCAGCCTGGACCCAGTCCCCAAGGCCCGGCTGCAAAGAGGGGCAGGGCCTGCTCACCACACACCTTGGTCCCCAATGTCTAAATCCTGCTGCTTCCTCTCATTTGCAATCCCCGGCGGGGTGCGCCTGCTTGCCCCTGCCTCGGCCACTGCCACCCAGGACTCCAGTACGGGGTGTGTTCCGCTGGCCTCTTCCGCGGATCCTGGACTCCCGCTGGACCCCACCCTTTCCTCCCGCCCTCGCCTCCCTCCAGGAGGCCCCAGCCCCCTTCTCCAACTGCCTCCGCCTCTGGCCAGTGTACCCCTCTCTTCCCCGCCCAGGGGCGCCCCGGCTGGCGGACCAGATCAGTCACAGGAAAGCCTGCTTCCCGCCCCCAAGCACGGCCCCCCTAAGCTCCTCCCCTCCTCTCACTCAGAGAACTATTTCCCAGTTTGGGGAACTGTCCCAGACGTGGGTCGGGGACCAAGCTGCCTGAGACGCGCACGCCCGGGAGGCGAGGGACAGGCCAGGGGCTTCACCTTCTAGCGCACCGCGGCCCCCTCCACTTCCTCCTCCCCACCCGACCTCCAACTCGCAGCTCAGCCCAAACTTAAAAGGGCGCCCCAGCCCCCTGGGCCTGGCCCCATCCTCGCGTCCCCACACGGTCCCCTTCCGCCCCTCGTTTCCCGGCCTTTCAGGCCCCAGGCCCCCTCGCTCAGATCCCCCCCCAGGCACCAGGATGAGCGTCGAGTGACCTCATGCTGATGACTCAGCAAGTCTCCCTCGGGGCTCTGGCACGCGTGTGACGGAGCGGAGCCGGCGCGAGCAAGGTCTCCCCGGCGCCCCCGGGGCCGGCCCGCCCCCGGGCTGCCCAGGGCTCCTGCGCCGGGGGTCGCCGCCGCGGACACCTGATGAGTCAGCAGCTGCGGCCGCGGCCGGCGGGCCCTCGCTGCGGCCTGGGCGCCCCGCTCGACCCCACCCTTTCCTCCCGCCACCCAGCCGCCCTCCCTCCAGGGCGCCCCGGCCGCCGGGCGAGCCCCGCGCGCGCCTCGCGCGCCCTCCGCCGGCCCCGCGGCCCGTCCTCAGCCGCCGGCGCCGGGGCCGGGGCCGGCGGCGCCCCGCGCGGTGGGGACGTCGCGGCTCGCGCCGCCAGGAGCGCGCGGGGCGCCCCGAAGCCAGGGGCGCCCGGCCCGCGCCGTCGCACTCACCCACCACACTGCGGGCCCGGGCGGGCCGAGGCCGGGGCGGGGGGCGGCTGGCGCTCCGGGGCCGCGCGGGGCTGGGCGGCGCGAGGGCTCCGGGCCCGGGGTAGGGACTCGCCGTCTGCGCGGGCCGGGCCGAGCGCGCTGGGAAGGCCGGGCCGGACCAGGCTCGGTATCCGCCGCCGCCGCCGCCGCCGCCGCCGCTCCACAGACGTCACATGATGTTTGGTCACGTGGGCTCCATTCATGAAGCGGCGACGCGACCCGCCGGGGCTTAAAGGGGAAGGCGCGGCGGCGGCGGCGGCGGCGGCGGCGGCGGGGGCGGGGCGCGCCCTCACTGCGCCTGCGCGCCTGCGCGCCGTCGCCCCGGCAACGCGCGCCGCGCCCCGCCCCGCCCGGGCGGGGTCTCGCGGGACTGGCCCGGGCGCGCGCTCCCCGGCGGCCACGCCCACTTCCGGCCTTGCGGGCGGGGCCCCGTGGCCCGCTCGCTTGCTCCCCTGGCGCTTGTGCGCCCGGAAAGGCCACGTATCCTAAGGGCCCGGTTCTACCTGCGCGGGGCGGGGGGGTCTGTGGCGGGGGCTCACGCCGTAGGAGGCTCCCGCAGGCACGCCAGGCCCCGCACCGGCTGCGAGCGGTGGATGCGTGGGGAGTGTCAAGGCCTCGCGAAGCCACTACGTCTTTTCTGCTGTGCATTTTCTTCCGTTTTTCCTGCATCTCCCCTCCCCCCTTGGATTCGGAGAGCTGTTCCTCGTCCCCAAAGTGCCTCCTCCTCCTCCTCCCTACCCACGGGCACCAGGCCTTGGTTCTGAGTGGTCCCCGGGGAAGGGTAGAACTGGAGATGAGATGCTGCAATGTAGTTCCTCGAAAACCTCGGCTCGGAGACAATCCTGATCCCCCCACACCTCCCACCCCGTATTCCAGGGACAGCACCGCGTGGCCTCGGTGCTCCCCGCTCATCCTAGCCGCCCCTGGGTGTGTGCTGTGTCAACCTCTGAGGCAGGGGGTCTCCTCTTACTCTTTCCATGCTTTGTTGACACAACAAATGCGAACACTTCGGGGCCCATCCAGGATCTGATGGTCAGCAGCTCCTCTGACCTGGTCAGCCTCCCATGAGTCAATTTGATGTGTATACTCGACTTGGACGTGGAATGCCCAAATATTTGCTCAAACATCATTCTGGCTGTTGTCGGTGAGGCTGTTTTTGCACGAGATTACATCTGTAGACTTTAACACAGTGCCCTGTATAATGTGGGCGGGCCTCACCCAATCAGTTGAAGGCCCGACTAGAACAAAAAGACCGACCCTCCCAGGAGTGAGAGAATTCTGTCTTCAGACACCACCTGCAACCCTGGCTCCCCTTCCCTGGTGGCCTCTGAGTTGGAGTTCCAGCCGCTTGGGGCTCCAGCCCACCAGCCCGCCCTGCAGATCAGACTCGCTAGCTTCCAGTTGCATGAGCCACTTTCTTTCGAATCTTTCTCTTCCTTTACATACATCCTAATATCTATCTCCATGTGTCCTGATTCTGCTTCTCTGGAGAATCCTCATAGAGCTCCCTAGGGACCTCCTGCCCCCCCACCCCACCCCTGCCTGGGTGAGGGGAGAGACTTGAGCCCCCACTAGGCTAAGAGGCGTGTGGGGTGCAGAGGCTGGTGCCTCTCCCACAGCAAGGCGGGCCAAGCCCAGTCCACGGTGCCAACTTCCAGTGACTGGGGCTTGAGAGGCTGTGTCCTTCCCCTCGCTGGGAGACCCAACCACTAGCAGCTTGGCTGCTTGGGAAGAAAGGGCTCTGGGGCCTGTGGGTCCCTAATATCACACCCGACAACGAGGACCCTGGGACAGCTGGGGGCCTCACTCCACACGTGCTGGCAAAGTCGGAAGTCAGGGCACTGGGCTGGAATGGTTTATTCAACTAAAAAGGTCAAGGAGAAAAGTAACAGCATCTGTGGGTTGGGTCACAAGTAAGAGCTGGTGGCCTGAGTATGCTGGTGTCCTTGGAAGTCCAAGTGTCCGAGGAGCCTTTTTCTCAAATGTCATGAGGACAAGGGGTGGTCGGCAGCCAGCCAAGCACTGTGGTCCCTCCCATTGGTCTCAGGATGCCCGAGATCCTCTGGTTCTTCCCACACTGAGGAGGTGTCCCCCATGAGAGGGGGCTGGGGACATCGCAGCTCTGGGACAGGGCTCCCTCCTTGGCTGGGCCTTCATGGGGGAGCCCTTTGTGCTCAGGAAGGGGCCAAGCCCCAAGCCAGCTGGTGCCCTGAGCTCCTGGAAGGTGGTCCTGACTTGGTTTGGGGGCAGAGGAAGCGGGAGGTTGAGGTCAGAGGGGCCATCCCTCTCTGGGCCAGGAAGCACGCAGGGACAGTGGAGATTCCCACTGGGAAGCGATGCGCCCCCTCCCTGGCTGACCCCTGAGCTGACCAGAGCCGTGGGCGGTAGGCTACGGTGGGGACGCCCTGTGTGGTCTGGGGCTGGAGACGCCCAGTGGAGGAGCTCCAAGTGCAGGAGAGAGAGGCGGAGGGCAGCCTGGCGGGCAGGTGGGGCGCCTCAGTCCTTCTTGCCTGACGGGGCCATGCTTCGGGGGAGTAGCCTGGAGTGGCCGGAAGGAGCCAGCAAGGTCTCCGGCGGGGAGTCCAGCTTCACCTTGTCCAGGACAGTCTTCTTGATGGCCGCTGGCGACACCTGCTCCTGGTCAGCCATGGACTGAAGCTCCCTGGGGAGGCAGTGAGGAGCGTTGGGTCCAGGGCACCAGCCAGCCCAGGGCCCTGCTGTGCTGTCGTGCCCCCGCCCCTCCCCAGGGCCCTGGCACCTGCAGGTCCCTCTGCCAGCTACCCTCCCCAGACTGCTGTCTGGCTCTCTCTCACCGCGTTCAGATCAGCTCAGGATCACCAAACCTACTGGCAGCCCCCAGACCCTGAGCCCTCATTGCCCTGAACACAGGGCATGTGCTTTGTCTGTCTCCCCTGCAGGCCGAGAGCAGCACCCGAGCCTCGCTGCCAGGCAGTGGCGCTCGGAGAAGCCTGGCGGTTTCTGGACTGGAGGGCAGACGGGGGGTGAGAAAGAGGCGCGTCCGTCCTCCAGACCAGAACTAGGGACAGCCACTCCAGGGCCAGCGCGTGTGCTGTGTGCTGTTTGTCCAGCTTGCTTCATCTCCCCAGCCAGGCCAGGGGGACGGTGCTACCCTCACGCCCACAGAGGGATTTCCGCTGGTTCCCACTGGCCCGCCGCCCCAGCTTGGATGATCACCCCAGTCTGGGGGCCGCAGGTGATGCCACTACGTGGGGAACGGAGCGAGGGCCCAGAGGGCAGCCCCCCGGCAGGACGATGGGCACTGCCAACCGTCCCCCAGGGAACCCGGGGGCTGCCCACGCCCTGCCCACTGCCAGGCCGAGCTCGATAACGGTCAGCCGAGCGAAGGACTGAGCAGTCGCGAGTGAGGCTCGGGTGCCGGGGCACCGGGGCGCGGGGCGGGGGGCCGGGGGCAGGCGGCAGCGCGGGCCCACCGTGTGCGGACGCAGGAGGCCTCCACGGCGTTGATGAGCAGGGAGCGGAAGCCGCCGCTCTCCAGCACGTGCAAGGCGTGGATGGTGGCCCCTCCGGGGGAGCAGACGTTGTCCTTGAGCTGTCCTGGGTGCTGTTCGGAGTCCAGGAGCATCTTGGCAGCCCCCTGCGGCCAGAGAGGGGCTGACGGCTGTGGGGCACCCACCCGCCTGCAGGGCACAGCCCCAGCCACCACGGCACCCGCTGACACTCCCCCCACCCATCCCCGTGCACCAGCCTCTCGCCCAGCAAGGAGGGGCTCCCGCCAGAGCGCCGTGAACAATACTGACCAGCAGAGCCTGGGCCCCGAGGCGGACCGCCAGGCGCCTGGGGAGCCCCATCTTCACACCGCCATCAGCCAGGGCGTCCACGGCGGTGAACGCCTGCAAGGAGAAGGCGCCTGAGCCACTGTCCCAGGCCTCTTCTCCTCTTCTGGGTGACGGCTGGTCCAGCAGCTCCGCCCGCAGCGGCAGGAGCAGGGGGAAGGGTGCAGGATGGGCCGGTGCGCCTCGAGGTCTTGCCCACCCTGCGGGCTCCCGCCACACGCCCGCCCGCCCGCCCGGTCCTCACGTAGGCGGGGCCACTGCCGCTGAGCCCCGTGACGGCGTCAATCAGGTCCTCCTCCACCTCCGTGCAGAAGCCCACGCTGCTCATGAGCTGCTCCAGGAGCTGGCCGTCCTCCACCTGGGCGTGGGAGCCGGTGGCGTACACGGTGGCGCCCTCCCGCACCACGACCGGGGTGTTGGTCATGCAGCGGATGACTTTGGGGGCCGGCTGGAACGCTGCCAGCTTCTGGAGGAGAAATCGGCCGTGTCCACCTCGGCCCCCTGGCCAGCTGGCGGCGGGGGTGGTGTGCACCGGGCGCGACCATATCCCGAGCTCTCTGCACGCGCCCGGTGCCCACACGCGCATTTCACAGACGGAAGGACAGGGCGCCAGGGCTCCTGACCGCCCTGCAGCGAGCGCCCACGCCCACCCCCTCTCCAAGCCAAGCCCCCCGGGGCCTGGACCCGCAGCACCCACCTTCTCAATGGAGCTGATGGTGACGCCAGCCGCACAGGACACCACGATGTGCCGGTCGCGGATGTCGGCGCCGATCTCGTCCAGGATGAAGGGGATGATGTGCGGCTTCACAGCCAGGAAGAGCACGTCGCTGTGCCGCACCGTCTCCTTGTTGTCGGAGGTCAGGTTCACCCCCATCTTCTGCGGGTTTGCGGAGGCGGGCTCGGCCTGTGCCCCCATAGCCCTCCCCCGAGCCCAGAGCCTCAGCGGGGAGCCGGACAGGGGCTGCTGGGGCCTGGGTGCGGTTGGGTTAGGGGCTCCAGGCGAGGGACTCTGCATCTCTGCCACGGCCTTGGCCCACCCCACCTGGGGCTGAGGCCCCCAGACCCCTGCCCTCTGCTCTCCGGGTGTGAGCGGTGGTCTCGAGCTGGGCGCCTGCAGCCGGCCTTGGGTCTTGCTTCTAAAGCCCTAATTCCGTCCACTATGGCAACCAGAAGCTCTAACACCCCAGATGTGTCTCGCCTGATCCCACAGTGTGGCTCCATCTGTCTGGCCCCCCAACACCCCATTCCAGGCCAGCACCCACTCCCCACCAGCTGTATAAGCCCATTGCCCAGGTCCCATCCCAAGAGCTGAACCCTTCAGCCCCGAGTCCCTCCTCTGGCTAGGGTGGGAGGCAGTTTCACCGTGCCCACTGCTGGGAGCTGTACTGGCCCTCCAGGGCCAAGGCTGTCACAAACGCACCCCCAGACACCCCTGCACGGACAGCCACCCTGCCATCCTGCACCTACCCTGAGGGAGGACACCGTGGCCAAGTCCATGTCTGGGGAGCTGGCCATTATCTTGTGGGCGGTGAGGACGCCTGTGGGGACAGAGTTCCTCCCTCAAGTCCATTCCCAGGAGGGCGAGCAGAAATCCGACCACCAGGGGAAGACCCCACATAGCCTGGGGCTGCCACTTCCCGCAGGCACAGCTGTCCAGACCCCCACCTCCATCCCCCAGATGGCCCACCCGCAGGCACTCGTCCCCCCCACCCCCGGCCACGGGGCCTACCTGCCGCTGTGAAGCCCTTGGCCAGCGCAAAGGCCAGCTGGCCCGCGCCAATGAAGCCCACGCTCATGGTGGCGGCGACGCGCCCGCGCCCCTCGCGTCCGGCACTGGAGGAGCAGGAGCAGGGCGGGAGGAGACGGGGCGGGATCCGGCGCAAGAAGTGAGGCGGGCCCCTTCGCCGCCGGCCGGCGCCCCCCTCCCCGTCACAGCCGGTCTAACTTTGCCCATGGCTGCCAGTAGCCCCGGTGCCGGTAACTCCTCCGACCTCCCGCCCACGCTGGCGCCCCCGACCTGCTCCCGAGGGTCCCAGACACAGGGGGGAGGGAGGAGCGCGCCCGCACCCCGAAGGGGTCGGGGAGCGGCGGGGGACCACCGACCGGCGCCCGGAGGCCCCTCCAGGGCCAAGCCCCCCTCTCCCGTCCTAGGACCCCCCAGCCCGGAGCCCGGGAACGGAGACACGCGTCTCGCAGCATCACCCACCTGCCCGAGCCAGACCCCAGCCGGGAGCCGGGTCTCCAGGTCTCCCCGCGCAGGCCGCCCCGCCCCGCCCCGCCGCGCGGCGCCAGCCACGCGGCACCCGCGCCGGTCGGCCCCGCCCCCGACGCCGCAGCCCCCCGCGGCCCGGCCGCCCGCGCGCCGGCCAATCGGAGGGCGCGGGCGGGGGGGCGGGGCCAGCATCCGCTCGCCCCAGCCACGCCCCCGCCGGCGCGGCCGCGTCTCCCCGCCGCCCCCGCCCCGAGGGCGCCCCGCGGGGGAGGGGTTCCCCCCGCCCGCAACCCCATCTGCTGTGCCCCCTCCGATCCGCGTCCCAGGGGCCACGCGTAGGGACTGAGGACACCAGGACGGGGGAGGCGGGGGCGGCTCCCCCTCAAGGAGCAGGGGCTCCCCACGCGGGGCCCTATCGTGGTCCGCACCGACCCGGACGCGTCAGGCTGGCGTCCGCCACCGCGTGGCCGGCGCTGGCTGAGTCCGTACCTGTTCGAACACCCCCATCGGAGACCCCCCATCGCCGCGTTTAGAGACCCCCATGGGAGACCCCCCCCCCCGCCTGGGTTTAGAGACCTCGCGTATAGAACCCTTGCCCGCTCGCGCTGTTGGCGGCCGGTGTCAGAAGAAAACAATTGCCAAATGGACACATTTACAATGTATCACTATTTCGATACTGTATTTTGTCATTCAAAAAGTGTTTTTTTAATTTATTTTTTTATTATTGTGCCAGGAGGCTGGGAAACTGGAGCGAGAACCAGCCCTTGTCAGAATCTCAGCACAGGGGCCACCCGGGAAGCCTGGGGTGGTCCCCTGAGAGCCACCGCTGCTTCCGCCTGGGCCTTCTCGGTTCCAAGTGTCGTCTGGGGCCAGGCGCCCCTTGAATGCTGCCTGAGGTTCAGGCCATAAGCCTGTTGCCGCGTCAACCAGTGGAGGGGCCTCAACTAATAAAAAGGCAGGTGACCCTACAGTGCCCGCCCCAGCTCCCACGGGGCACCCCAGTGTCCCCTGCCATCTGCAGTGTCCCGGCTCGGGGCCCTGAGTGTCGGGGAGAACACGGCTCCAGGCATTTGCCCCGAGGACAGGCTCAGGGCTCCTCTCGGGGGAGTCTCCGCGTGGGCTCAGGATGTCTGGCGTGGGCAGTCAGCAGCAGGGTGAAGGGTGCGGCGAGAAACGATCCTTGTGGCCAGCCCCTCCCCCCACCCAGGGGAGGCCTGAACCGCTTTATCGGTTCTGCAAACGAAACGGCAAGCTGCTCGAAAAGATAATTTCGGAATTACTAGGCTGTTTGCGTTGCAGGAGCCTCCACATCCATCCATCCTGGCCATCAGCCCCCACCCCACCCCCAGGGGCGTTTGGGGGAGCGGCTGGGACGGGACGCGGACCCAGGGACTGCCCTGCACCCCCCTGACTGTCCGGAGCCGGCGGACGGAACGCCCGCCTTCAAAAAGTACCGTTTTCCAAGTAATATCAGCAAAGAACTAACTCCCTTGTCCAAGAAGAGAGCCCGGGACAGAGCGTCAGCGGGAATGCCCCCCCGCCACCCCGCCCCGGGAGAGTGCCCAGGACCTCTGCCAGGCTCCCCGTGAGCCCTGGACCTCTCCCTCCCCTGCTCCGTGTCCCCCTCGGGCCTTAGGGGGCAATGTGGGGTGGGGGGAGCGCTGGAAACAGGAGGCCCCTGGACAGGGAGGAAATTGGGAAGTTGGTGACATAACTCATTTCAGAAGTTTAGCTAGACAAGGAGTGACCTCTGGTGTCCGGGCCTCCCTGTGAGCTGGGAAGGGTGTGGCCCATACGCTCCTTTGTCACCTGGAAATGTGGCCCTAAGCCCCACCCACTGGGATCTGCCCTTGAGCCTGCCACACCCACCCCCTGGGGAGAAGGACCCCTGTGAGCGGGCATGGAGCCTGCAAGCTGCTTGGGCCCCACTGCCCACCAGGGTGTTGCACCCCGCTGCCCACTGCCTTGCTGGGCCCAGAAACCCCAGTGGGGGTGTCAGGTGCTGAGCATGGCTGGGAGTGGGGAGGACATGCTCAGTGTCACCCTCATCTTCCCCATGCTTGTCCCCACTGGGGGAGAGGACGCTGCCTGCCCATCCCTCGGGAGCTGTCCCTCACACCCAGGGTACCCCAGGCTCCCCCGCAGCCACCTTCTCCCTTAGCCTGGCAGTCCAGGCTCTTGTCAGAGTGTGCTGGGGGCAGGGGGGTTAGGGGCGCAGGCGGCCACCGCGCCCTTGGCAGAGACAGCCCACCAGAGCCGGCATGCAAGTTGGCGTTGGCGTTTATTTATTGCTCCAGGCCCTGGCCTGAGGCGCTGCTGGGCTCGGGGATGGCCCTGGCTGGGTTCTTGGGTGGGAGATGCTGGCTGGAATGTGGAGGGCGATGGCCCTGGTGGCCGGCGGGCCCCGGATGTTGGCGACTGGGCAAATGGACACTTAAGCGGAGGTCGTGGGCCCAGTGCGGCCACCCTGTGTGAGCACGCCAGAGTCCTTTGAGTGGGCACCCATCCCCAGCAGAGCCCTGCCGTGACAGCTGTCGTCACTCCAGCGTTCAGGGAACTGTCCCCTCAAAGCTGAAGAGGGAGCTGCCCCCCACGCCTCTGCACTGGCCCGACTCTGACCCTCTTCGGGCTCCTGTCCAGCCCCTCCCCGCCCCTCTGGGAACTGTCCCTCTTTCACCTCTGCCCTGGTTCCCCAGCCCACGTGTGGGCTCTGGACTCTGGTGGGCACACAGGGCCGCCCCCTAAACCCTGGCCTCAGCATCCCCCTCTGCGGAGTGGGTCACACAATACACCTGCTTCAAAGGCTTCTCCTGCGGTGTGTGGGTGACACCACTGAGCCAGGGGGCGCGGGAAATGGAGAGAGACAGAGCCACAGAGCTAGGGATGGAGAGAAGCGAACAGCTGAAGAGGTGAAGACAGAGCAGGAGACAGACAGGGGAGCTGGGAGCAGCCTGGCGGAGGCCCCCCGTGTCCTGCTGCGGGCCCCCTGTCCCCCGCTCCTGTCCCCCACTCCCGTCCGCGAGCTGTCAGCGCTACAGAAGTCCAGGGCTGGCCGTGCCGTGTCTTCCCGCTCGCGTCCGGGGGTCTGGATTCCCCTGGATCGGGGTCGCGGTGCTGGGCGCCCCCGGAGAGAGGCTGGCGGGCCGCCCACCGGGCTACAGGGCGGGCACGAAGCGGAGCCTCTGGGAGTACGCGAGGTCGGCCACGTACAGGAGCAGGTTGACGTAGGTGAAGGTGGCCACCACCAGCTGGCTGTCCCAGGGACAGCTGCCTCGGGCGCAGTCAGGGGGCCGCCCGGGCTCGCCGTACTTGGGGTCGAAGCAGAAGACGGGCCAGATGACGGCGGCGCTGAGGTACAGGAGCACGGCCAGGAAGGTGTACACCACCACCACGCGGTCGAAGGGGCAGCCCAGGCCCCCCGCGTGGCCCGTCACGCTCAGGGCCACCACGGCCACCGTGGCCAGGAAGCAGAGGCTGTAGACGGCCACGCACCACTGGGTGGCGGCGTAGCGGCCGTAGCGGCTGTCGTGGACCAGCGCCCCGAAGATGATGCAGGCCACGAAGGCCTGGACGATCTTGAGGAGCCCGGACACTGTGGCCATGTAGCTGGCCACCTGGCCGGGCCGGGCCCGGGTCAGGGCCACCTCCGCGGCGTAGGCCAAGAAGAGGAGCCCGGCGAAGACGCTGGCGGCCAGGCGGAAGTCGCGGGCCACACAGCCCGCCGGCTCGGGCGGGCACTGCAGCCCGGCGAAGTAGAGCGGGTAGAGGACGGCGGCGGTGGCCGACAGCAGCGTGGCCAGCATGGCGGAGGCCGCCGTGAAGTTGCCCCAGGACAGGCGCAGGCAGCCGTGCAGCCGCGTAAACTCGCAGACCAGCACCAGCGCCGAGAGCGCGAAGCAGAAGCCCCAGGCGGCCACGCAGAAGGTGCCCTGGACGCCGGCGAAGCCGCCGCGGTGGGCCACCAGGCTGAAGGTGGTGCAGCCGAAGGCCAGCTGCAGCACGCGGGCCGTGCCCACCGGGGACGTCACAGCGCCCAGGTGCAGGTAGCCGCCCCCGGGGGACTCCACGGTGCTGCCCATCTGACCTGCCGGGTCCTGGCCTCGCCCCGCGCCCGGCGGCCCCCTCTGTCTGCTCCGGCGGCGGCGGCGGAGGAGGTGGAGGTGCCGGCGGCCCGCAGTGCCGGGGACGCCGCTGGCATTGCAGCAGGCAGCTGCTCCGCGGCTGGCGTGTTGGGGACCGGCGCTATAAATAGGTGGCGGTGATCAGAGCCCCAGAATAGCAGCCCGTCAGCCTGCCACCGCTGGGGAAGGGGACATCTGAGCCCTGCGTCCCACGCCGAGCCCCTGCCAGGACCGTTAACCCCTGGGCTGCTGGCGGCGTCCCGTCTCCATAGCGCCCGCGTCTGTCGGTCAGTGGGGTGGGTGGGTCAGTCTGTCACCTCCACTGCCCGGCCGGGGAGGAGCGGGAGGGAGGGCAGGGAGCCACCAGGTCGCTGCGGGTCCGTCCCCGAGGCTGGAACGGCCCTCAGAGCCAACGGAGCAGAGGCGGGGGCGGGGCCTCGGGAAGGGGGCGGGGCAAGGCGGCGGGCGGGGGAGGGGCGGTCCCGGCCTCCCCGGAGGTGGCTGAGTTCAGACCTCGGTTTCAGGACCCTGTGATCACTGTCCCCAAGGCCCGCGCCCAGCTCTGATCCCTGGAAGTGGGGTGTAGAGACCCTGTACCCCGCTGGCCAAGTGCCCCCCATTCTTCTCACGTCCCCCAGCCTGACCCTGGGGCGGTGTGTGTGTGTGTGTGTGTGTGTGTGTGTGTGTGTGGTGTGTGGCGTTTTAATTATTATTTGTGGGGATTATCACAGAGCTCTTTCCCGTTCCTTCTCAGCATGTAAACACCTGGGAACAAACTCAACGCTCATTTTGAGGCTGAAATGTTGATAATGTAACAAATGTTTTTGGAAGTACAAAAAAAAATTTTTTTTTGAGTGTAGCAGTTGTACACGCTCAGGTCCCGTCAATACCGGGAAATATAAAGACAAAATGCCCGGGATTCTATCGCCCAGATCCAACCACAGTGAAACACTCGCGTTCATATGTATATAATTGTATGTTTTTTTCCCACTTTAATTTAGAGAAACTTCAGCCAAGGCCATGTCACCCCGAACACGCCGGATCCTGTCTGATCTCGGAAGCTAAGCAGGGTCGGGCCTGGTTAGTACTTGGATGGGAGACCGCCTAGGAAGATGAGGTGCTGTAGGCTTCAAAATTAAAAAAATAAGGGATTGTAAGCTGACAAGGTCCTTGCAATCTGTGAGGTCAACCAAGGGTTTCTTCACCTTACAAAAAAAAAAATTAAGAAAAAGAAAAAACTTCGAATCTGCAGAAGTTACATCGTGAACATCGCACATCTTTCGACAGATTATTACTGGTCACCCTGTTGGTGCTCCCTCCGCTCACCCCTTGATAATTGTCATGTGTGACCACGCGCCCCCAGTGCTCCCAGGGGCACCTCGCGAGACCCGGGCCATTCTCCTCCAGAACCCGAACACGACGGTCCCACGTGGGAAACGTCAGAACAACGCCCGGCCCTCGTCAGCTGCCCCCGCCTCGCCCCGCAGACGCCGAGAGCGTTCAGGGCGCTCGCACCGGGATCCACCAGGATGCACCCGGATGACGCGGGGGGTTCGGCTGTCGCGTCTCCCGGCTGCCTTTGTTCTGGAACAGTCTCCACCCCGTTGGGTGTTTTTTTTGGGGGGGCCACGCCGGTGGCGTTGTGGACGCTCTGTTTTCTGGTTCGAATTCTGCAGAAGAGATGGGTCTCTTCTCCCTACTTATTTATTCAACTGTTGATTTATACCAGGGTGTATCATGCACATCTATTTTATACTTTAAGTTATAACCCCAAACCACTTATCTGTATTCTGTTCCTGAAAGCGTTCCAGCCGTGGCCGTTGGGAGCTCTCTCACGGCCCCCCCGTGTCCTCTCTCACCCCCCTTCATCAGTGTAAGTGGGGTGTCTGTTTAGCACCCCCCGCTGTCTGGCACCACAGGACGCCCCAGGCTCAGCCCCTTTCATGGGATAACGGTGTGTGAGACCGGGGTCCCCGTGTCACAAATGTTTGTATAAACAAACACTGTTATTCAAAATATATTTAGACAGTTTTTCTAAAGCGACGTGCCAGGGTCGCTGAAGCTGCACAGCACACATGTTAAATTTCACCAAGGCCTCTGAATTTTCTTCTTCTCACTTCTCCCCACTTCTTTACAATTCCCAGCATTTTTTTTTTCTGTTCCTTCTGATCAATGTTTTCAGTCACCAGACAAATGCTTCTGCAGAAGCCATGGGGCGGCAGGTGACAAAAGAGCAAGATCCAGGGCCTTGTCCTTCTGGGGCTGACACCAGCCCCTGGGCCGGGGAATCAGGGAAGTGTGAATAACCGAAGCGGGTTGTGTGGAGAGAGAAAGCAGGGGGGCGAGAGAGGGAAATGGGGGGCCTCCTTGGGGGGGGGTCCGTCGTTGAAGGCCACGCAGAAGAGGTGACGGCTGGACCGTGAGAATGAGCAGGTGCAGGGAGGCACCAGGCACAGGTGTCCACGGACACCTCAGCGGACACAAGCGGCCTGGGCGGCCGGCGTCCAGGGAGCCAGGGCGGCAGGCTGGACAGCAGAGCGGGTCAGGCCGGCAGGGCAGGGCACGGGGTGACAGCCACAATGCGGGTGGCGGCCACACTGGGGGCAGGGCGGGGCGGGGCGGGTGGCAGACGCTGCAGGCTCCATCCCCCTGCCTTTTCCTGCTAGGAGCGGAGTCGAAATGTCCAGCCGACGTCAACAGCAAGGTCCAGTCCCGGGCTTCGGGGCCCGGCGTGGCCCCGGCCCCCGCCTAGAGCGGGGCCATCGGGTCTGGGGGAGTGCCGGAGCGTTTTTAAAACAGATTTTACTTTTCAGAGGACTTTTAGGTCCACAGCAAGGCTGAGCAGCGAGGGTGGGGCCCTCCCACCCGGCCTGGCCCCCGCCCGCGGTCGGCACCCACCAGACGGGGCGTCCGTCACAGTCGGTGAGGCCGCGCTCACGTCGTCACCCAGCTTTCGTCGTTGACGTGAGGGTCCTGCCGGCTGTCTCTCCCCCGGCAGGTGACAGCCAGCCGCCCCCCCCCGCACTGGGAGGCCCCGCTGTCCCATGGGGATGCCTGTCCATGGCCTTCCTGGGAGGCTGGTGGGGGGGCTGCTCCCCTAACCGCAGCTCCCCCAGGTTCCCCCTCTCTATTGGCAGCCTTCGGCCGCCACATCCCTGGCCTCTCGCTGTCTCCCTTGGCCACTGGGGCTCCATACCCCAGGAAACTATGGAGGAGACCCCAGAAGGGCCCCTCAGCTCCGCCTGGGGAAGCCGACGCTGGGGAGGGGGCGGCGAGGACGAGCCCCGGCATTCCTCGGAGGGCCTCGGGGTGCAGCGCCCGCCCAGGCGGCACCTGCACCCCCAGGTGTGGCTCAGGACCCTCTCGGGCCCAGGCTGCCCTGACCTGGTCAGCCCCGGTCTGAACAAGGCCGCAGGCTCTGAGGTCTGCGGTTGGAGGCCGGGAACGGAGGCCCCGCTAACGCGGGGTGGACCCTCTGTCCCTTAGGACCTGTCACAGAGCCGCTCTGAGCCTCTTTGTTTGTAAATTGCGGTTTATAGTAAGAGCCACTGCAGGGCGGCTGGGGGAAGGGCGGTGATGCCCACAGCTGCGGGATGCAGCCAGAGCGCAGGAGGCCAGCCAGCAAGGGGGTGCCCTGGCAGCCCGCCCCGGGGTCCCTCCCACGGATGTGCCTGCCCACGTGTACGGGGGCGTCCACACGGGTTGTCCCCCTGCCCCCCGCCTGTGCTGGATGAGTGTGCGGCCCACAGGCCACCGCTGGCCGGAGTGCCAGGCCCGGCCGCCCTCTGCGGGCCCCGAGGCAGCATGTGGAGTGACCGTGCGTGTGCGTGTGTGAAATGACCGTGTGTGTGCGTGTGTGTGCATGCATGAGTGTGCGTGTGTGTGCAATGACCGTGTGTGTGTGTGTGTGAAGTGACTGAGTGTGCGTGTGTGTGCGTGTGCGCGTGTATGTGTGTGTGCGCATGTGCGTGTGAAGTGACCGAGTGTGCGCGTGTGTGCGTGTGCGTGTGTGTAAAGTGACTGTGCGTGTGCATGTGCGTGCATGTGTGTGTGTGTGCGTGGGGTGCCATCGTGGGTCAGTGCTGAGCCAGTCGTGCACTGTCACGCGGCGCCGTGTGGGTTGTGGGAACGTCCCCTCAGTCACGGGATGAGAAGCGGGATCCGAGCCCGTGCTGAGGGTCTCCCCAGCGCGTCTGAAGCGCCGAGCAGCACAGCCACCTCCCTCCCCGGGAAGCGTCTAGAACCGGCACGAGGCGGGGTGGGGGCCGGGCGCAGGATGGGCAGGTGCGGGAAGGGGCCGGGGGGGCCAGGGTGCGGGGGGCTCCTCTCCCTGCTGCAGAGGAGCAGGATTGGGGTGACGGCCCCGTCAAATCCGTGGGTCTGAGGGAGACGCTGTCATGGTCATTATTAAAAAAATAAAAAGTTACAGAACAATACGATTCATCATATATTTCTTGCTCATTTTCCTTTTTTAAAAAATTAAAGTAATAGAAAAGTCACTTTATAAAATAATACAAAAGGGCCGGGCCGGGGGCCTCGTGGGCCGGGGGGGCCTCGTGGGCCGGGGGGCTGAGGACTCCCCGCTTCTGGCTCCCCGCCGAGGGCCGGAGGCGGAGGCAGGGGCGGCGGCCGGCGCGGGAGGGTCCCGAGGCCGCAGGTCTACCCGCCGAGTCCGCTGGGCCTCCCGGACCTGGTGGGGGGCGGTGAAGGCTGCTGGGGGGTGTCCGGACTGGGGAGGGGGGCCCTAGCTCCCGCCGCCCAGCATCCCCAGCAGCTTGCTGGGCTCCAGGCCCTGCTGCCGCGCCATGGTCTGCACGTCCAGCCCCATGTGCATGAGGAACTGCGCTACGTTCATCTCCTGGCCCGTGAACTGGTCCCGGATGGTGGGGCAGGAGGGGTTGCAGTGCGGCCAGGGGCAGCTGTCCACCAGGTGGACCGGGCAGCCCTTCAGCGGGGCTTTGCTGGCCTTGTGGCTGTCATGGAGGCTTCTGTCCCAGCAGTGGAGCGCCCGGGGCAGCGAGGTCCCCTTCACCTGCACATCCGTCCAGTGGCTGCAGACAGAAACCCAGGTAAGGGTCACTCAGCGTGTGGCCAAAGCGGGTGACCGCGTTGCTGCTGCCACAGGCAGGGCCGAGTCTGGATTCTTGCCACAGCTGATTGGCCCCGGGGGCTTTGAAAGCCCTAGGGAAGCCCCTGAGGTGAGCCGGGGGAGGGGTGCAGGTGGGCGGGCAAGGAGGGGTGCCACGTGCGTGCAGAGCTGTGCCAGGGGGTGGGGACACTGACCTTCGGATGATGATCTCGTGGGAGAGGCAGGCGGGGGCGAAGCTGGCGCTGTGGGGGGGGAGAAGATGGCCTGTGAGCAGCTGCGCCCACCTCGGCCCCTTCCCCACCCGACGCCCACAGGTCCCAGCAGCTCCCGCCCACGCCCCAGGGACCCCGTCCTCTGCCTGGTTCCCACCTCCTTCCATTCGCTGCCCCTGGCCAGGCACCCCTCCGGCCCAGGCCTTGTCCCCACCAGCCTGCGTGCTCCCTGCTAACTCTGTCCCTTCCTGCTTCCGAGTCCTCTTCCAGGCGGGGCCGGCCGGGTGGTGGCGGGAGGCTACCCCAGACTGGCCAGTATTTTACCATTTAAAACAAAGGACTTTCTTTTTCAGAGCAGTTTTACACTCGTAGCAGAATTCAGAGGTGCAGCGAGTGTCCCCATCTCCTACGGTCACTATCCCCACCAGATGGGACATTTGCTGCAACCGATGCCACTACGCTGACAGGTCATCGTCACCCAGAGTCCGTAGCTGACGTGAGGGTCCCTCTGGGCGCTGTCCCTCCCTCCTGCGGGTTGGACGCGTGTCCACCGCCCAGCGTCACACAGGGTGTTTGCTCCGTGCTCCACCCGCACCTCCCTCCCGCCCCTTCCCTTATCGACCGGTGACCTTTCCACGGAATGCCATTGGCGTCACACGGTGTGTGGCCTCCCCGAGGGGCACTCTCAGTCGCCTGCCTGTCCTCAGAGCTGGGCAGTGTCACACTGTCTGGGTGGGTGCCCCACGGTTCCCTGGTCCCCTCCCGAAGGTTCCCCCCACCCCGTGGTGGCCTCGAGGCCGCCACGCCCGGGTGCGGGGGTCTGCTGTGTGTGGGGCGGGGCTATGAGGTGTGTGGGGCGGGGCTCTGCAGTGCGTGGGGCGGGGCTCTGCGGTGCATGGGGCGGGGCTCTGCGGTGTGGGGGCGGGGCTCTGCGGCGCGTGGGGCGGGGCTCTGCGGTGTGGGGGCGGGGCTCTGCGGCGCGTGGGGCGGGGCTCTGCGGTGTGGGAGCGGGGCTCTGCGGCGCGTGGGGCGGGGCTCTGCGGTGTGGGGGCGGGGCTCTGCAGCGCGTGGGGCGGGGCTGCGAGGGTCCCGTGCACTCACGACACGTCCTTCAGGGTGCTGCGCAGCTCGCGGCCCAGGTTCTGGATGTACAGCCACTGGCCCTCCTGCACCGGCTGCCCCGTGAGGTGCACGTTGTCCACGGCCAGCTGGGCCTCGTCGAACAGCCACTGCACCACGAACACTGGGCCTGGGGGCACGGCTCAGCTGGGCCTCACTCCGGCACGGTTCCCAGGGACCCACCCACATTTGGTGACGATGTCCCTTGGCAGGGACCGCACCACTCAGAGGAGGTACACATTCCTCCCCGTGGGAGGGGACAGGGTGGCCCCGTCCGGGTCTGCCCGGGACTCAGTGGCCTCAGTGCCAAGATGGGGAGCGTCCTGGGCAGACCTGGACGGCTCTACCGCCCTGCTCCCAGGTGGGGCAGTGGTCTGGGCCCGGCCTCGGGGCCTGGACTCCGGGCTGGATTTCTAGGGGGCGCAGGAAGTCTGGACGTCCAGCCCACCCCCCCACTCCGCCCCGGGGGCCCAGCCGGCCACTCACAGCGCAGGGTCGGGTAGATCTTGTAGCCGAAGAAGCAGTTCCACTCTTCGCCCTCCTTGAACTGGCGCCGGCAGCGCTCGGGGACCACCCCGTTCCAGTACCTGGGGCGCACGCGGCCATCAGGCGCCCCGCCCCGCCCGCAGGCGCCCCGCCCCGCCCCGGGCAGGGCCCCGGCCGTGGGGCTGCGCGCGCCCGCGCCCGCGCCCGCGCCCACCCACGCACCTGATGCCGCGGCGGATGGCCTCCGTGGGCGCGCAGGTGACCGTGTCGATGCAGTCCGTGCGGAGGTACTGCTTGTTGTCCAGAAACCAGCCCGAGTCCACCAGGCCCCGCACCTGGATGGCCGGGTAGCCCAGCGCCTCCAGCTGCTCGGCCACGCGGTCCACGTTCAGCAGCACCCCCGTGCCCCCCGCGCTGTGTGCAAGGTGGGACGTGAGGCCCGGGCAGGGCGAGGGCCGCTCGCCCGCCCCGGAGGCCGCCGGGGCCCCCACAGCCTGACGAGGGCCTGGCTCTGCGCAGGACCAATGGGCCACCACACTCCCTCCACACTCCCACTCTCTCCCACCCCCTCCACACTGACCCTGC
>PVKZ01002102.1:215661-240505 GCA_004027375.1 Macroglossus sobrinus
CCCCGCCCTCCCCACACCCCCACCCTCCACCCCCCCAGGGCCCCGCCTGGCCCACCTGCTCCCTGCCAGCAGCAGCACCTTGGCCCCGCTCAGCCCCTTGCCCAGCAGCTCTCGCACCACCTCCTGGATGATGAGGGTGCCCATGAAGGCGTATTCATCTGCTCAGAGAAGGGGGTGACTTCGGGTGGGGGCCTGGACGCAGGGCGAGGCCTCCTCCCGCCAGGGTGGAAGGGACAGGGGTTCTGGCTGTGGTTCGGAGGGCCTGTGGGGAGCTGGAGCCCGGGCCTGGCAGACCGGAGGGGAGGGGAGGGGAGGGGAGGGGAGGGGAGGGGAGGGCAGGTACGAGGGCCACCCTGCCCCCCACCCCCACGGCCGGCCAGGAGAGAGGCCCCCGCAGGGCCATGCACAGGCAGGCAGCGGACGCCGAGACGGGCACTTGGGACACGCTGGGTGTCGGGGCTTCGCGGGGGTTCCGGGCCGGAAGCCCGCCGTCCCAGAAGCCCCACCGTCCCGCCCTGTCTTGGGGGGGGGTGACGGGGAACAGAGGGGAGCACGGAGGACTCACTCTTGTCGGACTTGGCTGAAGCCCCGCTCCAGACGTCGCTGGAGCAGTAGGGGATGAAGCTGCAAAGCAGGGGCAGCGTGAGGCCGCGGCCGGTCCCTGCCCGCGACCCACCGGGGACCCCTCCCCACCGACCACTCCCTCGGCCCCTTACACCATGTTGGCGTTCCACCAGTGGGGGTTTTCCTCCGGCTGGGAAGACAGGATCCCCGTGCCTGCGGCAGAGGGGGACAGACGCAGTGGGTCCTCCTGGCTGGCGGTGTGTGCGTGTGCGTGCGTGTGTGCGCGCGTGCACGCGCGCGTGCAAGCATGGGGACTACAGCACGGTCTGGGATGTGAGGGGTGGTGCTGGCCCCAGCCAGGGTGGGGACTGGACCATGGCGAGTGGCAGGAGGCCCAGCCAGACTGTGACACTTGCACTAGCCCTGGAATACCCCTTCCCATCCCCCGCCCCTGCCCCCGCCCAGGGATGACCAGTGTCCCCGGGCAGTGCAAAGCCCTCCCAAGTCGCCCGTGGAGTAGGAAGCAGAGGGGAGCAGTGCTCCCTAACCTTGGGAAGTTCAGAGGACGGGGTGGGGACACGGACAGGGAGCCAAGGCGAGGTTCTTCCGGAACTTCAAACGGTGAGCCCCACGAGGACCCCCTCCCCCCACGTGGGGCGCCCTGGGCGGGGCTGCGCCCGGCCGACCTGTGCGGGTGCCCGGCCAGTCCCTGGAGCTCATGAGGCGCCGCATGGTGTCGTAGCGCGAGTCGCAGTTCTCCCGGTTGAAGCAGTACCAGCCGCCTGCGGGCACAGCCACCAGTTCAGGGCCCGCGTGCCCAGGGGACCCCCCGCCCGCCCCGCGGCTCAGGCCCCTGGGACGCACCTTCCAGGAAGAGGAGCCACCGCCGGCTGCCCTTGGATTGCTTCAGGTAGTAGCTGCAAGGGAGGGCGGGCGGAGCTGGCGGTCAGGGGCGGCCCCGGGCGGCGAAGCGCCATTCCACCTGTCGCCGGGCGCGCGCCGGCCGCACGGGGGCGCCCGCGGCCCGGCGGCCGCCAGCCCCGGGAGGTGGCGCTCGCGGGGCGGGGACGGGCCGCGAGGGGACGTGTGGTCCGTGGAAAATCCCCACGGCCCGCCCCGCGCGGGCCCGGCGCCGGCGGCCGGGCCGAGGGGCGTCTTCGGCGGGGCCCAGGATCCTCCTGGGACGCGCGGGGGCACTTGCAGCGGGCGAAGCGCCCTCGCTGGAGGCGTGTGTGTAGGAGGGGGCACCGGGGTGGCCGGGGGGGAGCGTGAAGGGGCGCGGACGCCACCGAGGCGGGGTCGCAGCCTTCCCACTGGGGCCCGGATGAACGTCCCGTCCGGTTCCCCGGGCCGGGGACCCGCTGGGCGCGGGGACTGCCCGGACCCCGCCCCGAGCCTCTGCCTCGCATCCTTCCTCCATCTACTTCGGGACGGGAGAGGGGTGACTTGCAGCCCGGGTCCCTCCGCCGCTCCCGCGCCCCCTCCCTGGTCCTCGCGGGCTGGCGGGGATCCCTGCCGCCCTGGCATCCGCGGGGCCCGACCTGAGTCCAGCCGGGGTGGGGGTGGGGGTAAGGCAGGACTCTCCCCGCCCCGCCGTGTCGCCTCCTCCTGCCGGAGCCAGGGCCACTCGCGGACGGCCATCTCCCCGCCCAGGGACCGAAGGACGCGAGCAGCGGGGCTGGGCACCGGCGGCCGAGGGGTCAGTGCCCGGGCTGGCCGGGAACCAGCGCGTCCGGCGCTGCCCCAAGCCCCGCGCAGCGCGCCGCGGCGCCCGACGGGGAGCGAGCACTGCCTGTCCCCCTGTCCCCCCGTCCCCCGGCGCCCAGGACTGCCACGGGCCCGTAGGGAGGGTCCGGCGCGCGGAGGCTCCGTGCTTTGTGGAGCCGGGACAGGGAGGCGGATGGTGCGAGCGCCGCCGGCGACAGGAGGCCCGGAGCCCGGCGGGCGCCACCCGCAGGGGCGCGCCGGGCGGGCGGGCGGGCGGGGGCGGCCTTACCCGGCGGGGCTGCCGTCGTTGCAAGTCACCGAGGTGTTGGCGAGGAGGTGCAGGCTGAGGTCCTCGTTGAGCTGCTGCGCGGAGCAGGGGTACAGCGACTGCGCCAGACTCTTGATCTGCGCCATGAAGCTGTCCATGTTGCCCTCCACGGCCGTGAAGTCCAGCGGGAAGCTCTCCACGGGCTGCCCCGCCGGCTCGGCGCGCTGCGCGGGCGGCGGGGGCTGCTGGCCGCGGCGCCGCCAGGTCTTCCTGCCCGCGCCGCCCCCGGCCCAGTGGAGCAGGCCCAGCAGCAGCAGCAGCACGCGCACCCCTCGGCCCATGGCCCCGCCGCTCCGCTCGGGCCCGCGGCCACCTGCGGGGAGGGGGGCGGCGGTGAGGCGGCGGCGGCGGCGGCGGCGGGGGCGGTGGGGGCGCGGGGCCGGGGGCGTCCGCGCCGCACGCGCCTGCTGTCCCGCCGCGCTCCCCGCGCCGGCCGGGCTGCGGATGCGCGGGCGGTCGGCGTCGAGGCTCCCGGGGCCCGGCGCCGTGTGGCCTGGGCAAGCTCGGACTCCGCGCGCGGCCGGCCGAGGGCAGCGCAGGGTCTGGGTGCGCTGGCTCCGGCCCGCGCCAATGAGCGGCGGGGGCCGAGCCTGGGCGTAGTTCGCGGGGGCCGCGGCGGCCCGGGTGCCCGCGCGTTAGACGCGCCGCCGCCGCCGCCGCCCGGGCTCGGCGGAGGGGGAGGGGGCCGCGCTCGCTCTTTTCTTGGCGGAGGCTTCGCCTTTTCTTCCCAAACCGCAAGCCTGACGGAGGGGCCTGGACTACCCCGCCGCGGCCGCCGGAGGCGCTCCCGGCCCGGCTCCGTGGGGGGCAGCGCGGCCCGCGGCCTCGGCGGCTCCGTGCGCCGCGGCCAGCCCGGCGCCGCGGCCCCCGCCCCCGGGGCGGCGGGGTGGGGCTGCGGGGCCGGAGCGGGGCTTGGCCGCGCCCGGCGGCCCCCGCCCGCAGCGCGGCGGCAGAAGCCCCCCACGCTGGGGGAGCGGGCTGGGCGCGCTCACCTGAGCCGCCGGGGACCCCCTCGTCGCCGCCGCCGCCGCCGCCCGGGCCCCGAGCAGCCAGCCGGCGACCCGGGGCGCACCCCCCTCCGCCCCGAGCGGGCCCGGAAGCCCCCCGCTCACCGCGTCCCCGCGCCCCGGCTCCTCGGAGTGGCTCGCCCTGCGCCACCCCGCTGGTGCGCCCGGCTCGGCTGCCTGCCCCTCTGACGCTGGCGCCTCGCCGCCCGGGACTTTTATCCAGCGGGGCCCCCGGGATCAAAGCGACAGCGGACACAGCGCTCCGCGTCGAGGGGCAGCGGCGGCGCCCGGGGCGTCCCGGAGGAGCGCACAGGTGTGGCGCAAAGTTCCGACACCCCAGGCGACCTGCCCGGGGGGCCACGTGCTTCTGCAGGGAGCCTGGGGGGGCGTCCTCTCGGCCTCCGCCTGGGTGGACAGATTCTCTGCGGCCCTCGGAGGCCGTGGGGCCAGCGGGGGCGCTGTCACCTACCCAGGTCGGTGGGCCCTGGTGGGGTCCTGGATCCCCGCTGTGTGTCCTGGCCGCAGCCCTCTCCCCCAAACCTCTCCCTGTTCCAGGCCCACTGGGGCAGGGGAGAGGGTGGACGTGCTGCTGGCTTGGTGTCTGCTCAGCGGCCTCCACGAACCACTGGCTCTGCCATCCGCTCACCTGCGCAGCGCACCCCACGTCTCTCCCGCGGACAGAAGGAGACGCTTTGTCAGGATCAGAACGAGGGAGGCAGGTGTTTACTTAGTAGGTTTCTACGCCGCGGGTGAGGAGACAAAAGACAGGAAAGCGTTTGTTCACCCTCCACGCCCCTGGAGTGCCAGCAGCCGTGGTGGACCGCTCGCCATGGCCCCCACCCTGCCCCCATGTGCAGCCCGTGAATGCCGCCACACCTGTTTCAGAGACAGGAAACAGGCCTTGCCTTTTGGGACAGGGGACTGGCTCGGGGCAGCCCTTCCTGAGTCTCTCTCCCGATTCAGGGCCGTGGGGGGGCCGTGTCCCCCGGGAGGTGAGGCACCTGCAGGGAGCAGGAGAGGCCGGGGTAACCCGCCCTCGCAGCCCGGGGGGCTGCAGGGCCCCTGGTCCCTTCCAGGCCTCAGGCTGGGTGACGAGCTGAGATTAGGAAGTTAGGACAGCCGCGCGGCACAGGCCCGCAGGCCCGCAGGCCGCTCCGGGCGGGCTCTGCAGGGCAGCACCGGGACAGACACCACACAGGGCCCTCGCGAGGGGCACGTGAGCATTGGAGGGCTGTGGGGCGCTGTCACGTGGGCCTCGAACCCCCAGAGGTCCCGGAGGTCGGCCTGGGCTGGGGTCACTCGATGCCGGAGAGGCCAGGTCCTCCCCGGGGGCGGCTGTGTGTCCACTTTCCTGATGAGGGTAACTGAGGCTCAGGGGAGCCACCGGAATCGCCGTGTCCACGCCGTGTCCACCTGGCAGCCCACGCCACCGATGCCCCGTCACGGGCTAAGTGTAAATGCCAGGCTTGCAACTGACCGGTCCCTGCCCTCCCCCGCCGACCGAGGCACGGGGAGAACCCTCCACCTCCACACAGACGGTTCCCCCCGAGTCCCAGCCCAGGAAATGGCGCTCCCAGCCGGGCGGCATGGCTGCCTCACCTCCACGCTCACCTGGCTGGGAGCCGAGCGCCGGCGGGGGGCCCCGGGCTGGGCCGTGACCTCTCCCTGTGCCTCCGTTTCCTCCTCTTTAAAGTGGGGCAATGACCGTACCCCGTCAGAGGGCTGTGTGGGATTACGGGAGCCCATGCGTGAAAGCGCTCAGCACGCAGCTGTGGCTGCCAGCGAAATTCCGGGATCGGGGACCAGCATGCGTATGACATTCCCCGGCGTTCGCTGTAATGCGATTTAGCCGCACGTTGGCCCCAAATGAGTTCCTGTCGGCGTCCAGGGCAGACTCCTAGCGGAGGGGAGAGGCGCTCCGACCGGCCGTCCCCGGGATGTCCCACGTCCCCCCCTCTGCCCCCCGTTTCTCTTCCTTGGTGGCCGGAGACACGCTGGCTCCTCTCACCCCATCTTCCTCTTCGCTCAGACAGACCGGCTCTGTCCTGGCACCCCCTCCCCAGAGGCCAGCTCTGCCCTCTGCACCTTGGGCTCCCACAGCCAGTTTTCGGTCCTGAGGTCTGGAGGGGTCCAGCGAGCCGGGCCTCTGCCTCCAGGCCGCCCGCGCCCAGCCCAGCGGCCGCTGCGGCCCTGACCGGGGAGGAGGGGGACCTGGGACCCGGGGCATCAGGCTGGCGGCTCCCCAGGACGTTAGAGCACCGTGTGACCCAGCCGTCCCACCCCTCGCCTCAAAAGAATTAAAACCAGGTGTGCAAACAAAAGCTTGTTCATGAATGTTCGCGGCGGCCCTAGTCACGGTCAGCACAGGATGGAAGCACCCAGATGTCCCTCGGCGGAGGCGGGACAGACGCGCGGGGCCCTCTGCCCCGTGGAGCAGTAGCAGTCGGTCGTGAAAAGGCTCTGACGCCCGCTGCGACACGGAGGGACCTTGACCACGCTGCGCTCAGTGAGACGCGCAGGACGTGGAAGAGGCCACGTGTCGTGAGGTCCGTGGAAATGTCCAGAACGGGCACCGCCACGCACGGGGAGCAGACCGCTGGTTGCCGGGGGCGCAGGGAGGACGGGAGTGACGGCCAGGGGGGGACAGAGCTACTTGCTGGGGGGACGAAAATGTTAACGTGTTCTAAAACTGATGGTGGCGGTGGTGGTGGGCGTGCAACATGGCGAGTGTGCTAAGCGCTGCGAACTGCACGCTTGATAGCGAGTCGTTCTGTGTCATGTGAATTTTGCCTTAAAAAGCAAAAGGCACTGGTGTGTCAGAACGGCAAGGGTCGGGAGGCTGGACGCCAGGCCCCAGGTGGCTGGGGTGGCCTCGCCTCGTTCTAGAAATCCTCGTAGGCCGGGGGGTGTCCTCTGTCCCCAGTGGCTCATTAGACAGAGGCTACGGGGCCGCACACGGGGGACGTGGCCGGGCCCGATTCTGCACCCAGGGCCTGGCTCTGTCCCCGCCGGGCCCCCGGCCCGATCTCTGGGCCCCAGGCCTCTCACCTGTGCATGCCTCCCAGAGTCACGGGAGCATGAGTGAGGCGGGACCTGTGGGGGCCGTGAGCATGTGACGGATGACGTGACCACCCTCAGGCGGATTCTGGCCACCCCTCAGTGACCAAAGTAGGCCGCTGCCTGCGGCACCCGGGGCTCGTGGAAGGTCCGGAGGGTGGACACTCAGGCTTGGGGACGAGGAGCAGGAACAATGCCCTGTTGCTTTACCGTGGTGGCCCCAGGGGCCACGGACAGCACGGACGCTGGACCCTTCCTCGATGGGCCTGCACCACTGCCGCAGCCAGGGGAGGGCCAGCGCTGCCGGGCTCCCACTCGGGCGGGTGGTCGTGGCTTCCGGCGGAGCGTGGGTCCCAGGCCCGGGAAAACGAGAGCCGGGAGGGTGTAGGACGGGGGTGCAGGGCGGGCCGGGCCTCTGGGGAGGACGCTCTGGGGGAGGGGCTGGGTCCCAGAGGGGCACAGAGCTCACCCATGGGAGCCGTGGCCCACATGGGGACACGTGCCCAATTCCTGGAAAAAGAGTGTCAGAAATGGAACGTTCTGGAAACAAACAAGAGCTCAAGTTGGGGCAGGCTTGGGGCCCAGGCTGGTGGGAGGAGGAGGAAGGGCAGCCAGTGGCACGGGGGTCCCGTCAGGGACCAGTCACCTGGCCTTCAGGGCCTCAGGATGTCCAGCAGTGCCACGCCCAGTGCCGTGATGGGGCGTGGGGCCGCCCCATACCGCACGGCCAGCCGGCTCCCTCCTGGGGCCCCTCGAGGGCCCTGGGCTTGGGGGCTCGCACGGCGTGAGGGCAGCTCTGTGCTCCAGCTGCTGCGGGCCGTCTGGGGCCCAGCTGCTGCTGGCTGGCCTCCGCCGCCCCGCCTCGCTCAGCCACCTGGGCGGCTGCGAGCCCCAGCTGCCGGCCTCTGGGGCCCACGAGGGCAGGGAGGCCGGGCAGACGACCCCACTCCCCCCAGTGGCGCACCCCTGGGGAGGCCCTGCTCCCCAGATGGCTGAGCACTCACCGTTGGTTCTGAGCCCCGGGGGGGCCTCAGGACCCGGCCCTGCAGTCTCAGTGTTTGAACCCCCATTTGGTTTCCCCGGAGCCCCCCATCCATTCACAGAATCCCCTCAGCCTCCTTTCCCGCGACCCGGATGAGCAAAGCCCCTGGCTGGAGCTGCCTCGTGCGGGGGCCGGGGGTGGGGGCTGGGACCGCTCCGATAGCTCCTCGGCCTGGTGCTGGCAACCAGACGGCCGTTTGCAGGCCCGGCACGGGCAGCCTCGGGGTCACCAGGCAGAAGGGACCACACGCACCCCTCACCTAGGACTGAGGGCACCCGGGAGGCAGCGCCCCTTCCCTCAGGAATGAGCACCCCCAGGGCTGCGGGGAGAAGCTGAGGGAGCCCCAGATGCTCTGGTCACTCTGCTGTCCCCGCTGTGCCCCGGCTGGTGAACAGAGGACCAAGGCAGGGTGTTGTGGCCCAGGCTTGACCCCTCGGGACCTCGGACCCTATCAGCCACTAGGCAGGATGTGCTCGCCTCTCGGCACCCCTGCCCCGTGCTACCCTGCCCGTGCCCAGGGACCCTCCGGGGTGCCAGCCTGCAGTGACCCAGGGGAACCGGGGCGCCAGGGTCCCCCTGGAGACGCTACACCCCGGAGCTGGGGGAAGGACGGGCGTGGGGGTGGGAGGCCTCCGGGGTATCGCGGGGGTCCCCAGGGTGCCGGCCTGTGACCCTCGCCGTGCAGGTGAGGCCGGACTGGCCCAGGCCTCGCGGGGCGGGCCGGACACGGCGCTGCTCCAGCTCTCCCAGCTGCTGGCTCGGCTGCGCCCTAATAGGCTCCAGGCCGGCTGGTCCCCATCTGTGCAGCCTGCTGGTCCCCAGCGCCTGCTGCAATAGCGGTTGCAGGCCAGCAAGGCCGGCCCGCCATGTGACCTTCGGCCCCCCCCCTCCCTCCCACCCTGTGATCCGCACGTGGCCTCTGGGGAGGCAGAAACAAACCCTCAGATCTCGCCCCTGGGAACCTTTCAGCGCCAGCGACATCAAAGGGGGCGGCGGGGTGGCGGGCGGCGGGCAGCGGATGCTTCTCTTAAAGGGCCACGCCACGTTTTAATTCAAAGCAGATCCTGGGAACAGCTGTCAAGCCGCCTGCAGGGAGGGTGCCCGCGGGAGGAGCTGGAAGGTGCCCATCCCTGCCCTCTCCAGCCCCGCTGCGTTCTTCGCCGCTCCGAGCCGGTCGGCGGGCAGGTGGGGACCGGGCCGGGCGTGCTCCGTGGGGGCGCCACCGGCCTCCGCCTGGGTGTCGCGCTGCGTTCCGCAGAGGAGCCGGGGGGGGGGGGGGCGAGCAGGGCCCCGTCGAGGGCGTCGACTGCGCTGCCCGCTGGCAGGTGGCAACTTGGACGCTCATTTCGTGGAATCGATAGTGTGACGTCTCCTGCACAAGCGGGTGTGAGTTGAGGTTGTTACGTGCCCAGGTGTCTGCCCTGCCCGGAGGCCACTCATTGGCACTAGATGTGGGACGACAGCTCCACGCATGGGGCAGCGGGGTGAGCAGGAGGAGTCCATGGTGGTCACAGATTCACGTGACAGAGCCCTGTCCCTGAGAGGGGACACAAGGACCAGACAGCGGGCTCACCTTCTGCGGGCGGGGGCAGAGGTGACACGAGGTCAGGGGCAGAGGACAAGGAAAGGCTATGTGAGTGGGCACCAGACGGTGGGAAGTCAGTGCCTTATTGACAATACAGATAATTTCTAGAAGGATCTATATTGGAAAGTAGATTTTAAGGTAAATTAAAAATGCAACTTTACCACAATTATATACATATTAACATATACACACATTCACGTACATGTGCCTCGAGTGCATTTGCCTGGATTGTCACTGCGGTGTGGCGAAGAGGCTGTGCCCCCCCCACCAGGGCCTAGCACAGAGGGCGCCCTCAGAAGCCACTTGCTCTGTGAATGAGCCACACCTTTTCCCAAGGAGACGGGGAAGGGGGCATCAGTTTCCAAGCCATCTGGGGACTGGTTTTTACCTGTAACACATGACCTGAGGTCCTAATAAAACCAGTTTGGGACAGAGCTTCTTTGGAAAACACAGCCCTGGTCCCATTAATGATGACTGGGAACGTGACGCCTGTCACCCGGCCCCAGCATTTAGTCCAGCCTGACTAGGTCTGTGTGGCCTGGGGCAAGGACCCCGAACTTGCCTTCTGGCTGGGCTCTGGGCTCCCCACAGACCACTGGGGATGTCCCACATGCCTCTGATATCCCGTGGGGCTCACCTGCGCTGAGCCTCCATGTCCCCAAGAATTTGGCACCATCGCCACTGATTCGCAGATGAAGAGCAGAGGCCCAGGCAGCCAGGACGTTTCAAAGCTCAGGACAGCGCAGGTAGGGACATCTGAGCCTTGTGCGCTGACCGCACCCTGGGCTGCTGGACACGGCGACAGCCTACATTATTATGTCCCCCACCCCCGGGACACTGTATGCTGGAGGTGGTCCTGAGCGGGGTCGTGGGGGGTGGGGGCCTGCGGTGTAAAGAACAAATGAGGATCTATCCCGTGTCACCCGTTGTGTAAGAAGGAAGGAGAAGCACGCACATCTGTGTCCCCTTAGCTTCCTGGTACACGTATTTGCTCATCTTTGCAAAAAGAAACGCAGGAAGGACACCCCAACCCCAAAAGATGGCTTTCTGTGGGGGTTGAGTGGGAATGGACAGGGAGGACGTCATCTTGTTCTGGCTGTCCGGTCTTAGATGTATCACAATTGAATCGAATACATATTTTGCATAATCAAAATATAACATTAAGTCAAATAGGGTGAAAAAAAGACGCTAAAATTCAGTACTGTATCAGTGAACACAACTATTCAGAAATAAATGAGCTGAACTGCATATCAAATTGGCATGAGCACACGGGACAAACAAAACAAAACAAAACAAAACCAACAACAACAACAAGAACAGAATCAATTCGAAGGACTTTTGAACACACCACCACTCTGTCCTTCTTCAGTGGGCTCTAGTCTGGGGACAGAAATAACTACCAATGGATCGTGAAATTTCCTTAGTAGGTCTGTGGTCAGTAGCAGGATTGCTGTAGGAATTCCAAAGCCACTTGGAGGGCATTTTGGAACAGAGCAAAACAAACAAACAAAAAATGTCTTTGTGTACTAAGAGCGAGGGCTCTCACTATGGAGAAGGGGGTGTTCAGCTGGGCCATTTTTTGTAGAATATTGGCAATTTCATACAGATGTGGGATGCGGGAAGAGGATGAAGGAGCCTGGGGGCGGCTCGGAGTGAGAGCGGTTTCGGGGGAATGCAGGGGTGCCAGCTCTGTGCTCGGAAGCTGCGGTGCCCCAGCAGCCGCGAGCACACTCGGCTCCAGACCTTGGTTTCTAAAGCCCCCTCGCCTCTGAAGGGACGAGGACTTCCCTGGGACCCGACGGGCTCAGGGCTAGGGCCGGGGGGATGCTCCGGCCAGAGCGTGGCAGGCCTCGGGGAGGAAGAAGGGAGGAAGCGCTCAGAGCGGTGGGAACAGGTCAGAAGCGTGGCTGAGAAAGGGCGCGTGCTGCCCCTGACACCCCTGGGGTGGCCTGCATGGTGGGCCCGGCAAACCCAGAGACCAAAGCGACCACACGGGACGGGCCGAGCCTGAAGTCCCTGCGCCAAAGCGGGTCATGGCAGTCGGTGGTCACATCCCAAGCCTGAGGCTCCCTCGACAAAGGTCAGCCCTCATGTCACAGGAGCCTGTCTGTTGTCCCCGTGCGTCTAAGCTGACGCTGGAATGTCGGAGGGATCTGCCTTTCCGGAGCCCTGAAGGCACAGCCCCTGGCAGCCGGAAGGACGCAGATCACAGACCCCTCGCTGTGACCTCACGGCCCACATTCCATCGCTCTGTGCTGCAAATGTTAATTGCTCTCTCTCTGTCCTGTGCTGACCCCTGCAGAGAGGTGTGTCCCTTGTCTAGTTCCTTCCAGGCCCAGACACTTCCCACCTCGCTTCCCCCACCCCCCGCACCTAAGCCAGCACCCACAGACCCCATGGAGCCCTCGTGGGGGCCCCTCCTTCGATGCGAACGCGTAAAGGAAGCTGCAAACCCGCCATTCTCCGGAGCAATTTCTCAGCCCATGGAGATTTTTTGCTTCTTGGCCATTGTCATCGGTTCGGTTCAGATACACTCATAAAACTTCTCCAGAGGTTTGGTCCTTTCCTCTGTGGACGGAGGAAGCAGGAAAGACGAGAGCGAGATGGGAGAGTGCGGGGTAGCTCGGAGCGTGGCATCGGTGTCACGTTTCCCGATGTCTCGTGGCCCAGTGCGGCCTGAACACGGATGTCAGTGGCAAAGGCGACGTCTCCAGCTCGCTCGCAGATGGCTGGGAGGAGGGTGGTATCCGCGGAGAGTGAGGGATAAGGAAGCGAAGGGAGGAAATGAGCGTTGTCTGTCTAAAAGGCACAGAGTTCCTTGCGTTGTTTTTGAAAATGTCTTCTAGGTTTGAAAGAACGTGAAAATGAAAACCGTCCCACCCCTGAGACGGGAACACTGAGGCCAGCTGGAAGGGGGCGTCTGTCTCCCTGGCCCAGTTGGGATCAACCTGAGCATCCAAAACAATAGTTGCATGAAAAGAGAATCTATGGATTCGTGTTAATAGTTAAGGATTTGTTTTGAAAGGAGGGGAAGCCAAAAATAAATAAATAAATAAATAAATAAATAAAATTGCCTGTTAAATGTAAAAGGAATGATAGAATTGGAAAGTGATAAAGACAAGCCAGACGTCGGAGCAGTTAAGGGGTCGCCGGGATGAACCACGGCCAAGGGCCGTGCTCGCGGCCCGGGGAACCGCAAGAACCCTGCAGGAAGAACTGTTGACTCGCAGGCGCCGTGGCTCTGACCCCCCCTTCCATCAATGTCCCTTTCCCTTGCATAAATGCCCCCCACCTTGACATGCCGGCCAGGCTGTGCACGAGGCTTGCCACGTCTGCATGGACCGGGTGGCAACCCTTTTTCCCGAATAAAATCTTTTGGTGACGAAACACCTAGTTGATATCGACAAAAAGTCATCATTTTGTCACCGTAAATGTAATGATGGGCTTAGGCAGGGCCCACCCCTGACAAAGCTGTTGGGTAAGTGGCCACGGGGGAGACATCCTATTTATAAAGGCTTGTCCTCTCTACAAAGGACACCTGGAGGAACCTGGCAAAGAGGACGAAGTGACGTCCCGGATATTCTGATGGGCTGTCATGTATGCTGCTGCACTGTCCCCAAACATCGAACCCCCAGGAAAGTCTCAGGCAGATCCAGGTGGAAGATTCTAGGGGAAGCAGGTGTGGATGCTTCAGGAATGCCAGTGTCTTGAGACGTTAAAACAGACCCAGGATGGATGGACTAGAGCTGACGATGAACAGTGTGAACCAGCGACTGCCGAGCAAGTGTGACAGTCGGCTCGAGGACCACCTGGGGACCGGGGAAATTCTGACACGGGCCGGGTACCAGATAACGTCATCGCACCCGTGACTGTCGGTTGTTGGGCACGGTGACGGCCCAGGAGAAAGGCCTCATCTTAGGGGGCGCTGCGGAGCGATTTGGAGGGAAGGTGTCTGGATTTCTTCAACTTACTTTCAGATGTAAATACATCTGCAAATAGAAATGCAGGAGAAGCAAATGTGACGAGATGGTAAGGGTTAGTGTAGCGCACCTCCGTGCTGGGGATACAGACGTGCGTTGAAAAGTCGTTGATCGTATCACATTTCAGCTTTATTGAAATTTTTTATTGCGATGATTGCAGAGTCACATGCGACACCTTGCGTGGAGACCACGCACCCACCTTCTCCCCAGTGTGCTGTGCTTGGGCGTGCCGTGTTGTACATTCTCATCCCCGGCGGGTTGGTGTGTCAACATCCGGGACGACCCCCGTCTCCACGAGGGTCTCTGGCGTTGCGCCCCTATCCCCACGCCCGTGTCACTCCCTCCCCCGACCCCAGCGCCCCTGAACGCTTCCTCCGTGGCTGCAGTGGAATCGTAGGGCACGTGTGCAGGCTTTGGGACGGGCTCTAACGTGGGTACGCCCCGAGATCCCCGTACTGCAGCAGGGCGCCGTGCCCCCCGCTGGCTGAGTGGTGCTCCACGGTGGGGAGGAGCTGCAGGGAGTGGGCTTGCTCAGCCGCTGAAGCCCATGTGGGCCCCGTCCCATTTGGGCTGTTCTGGATAAAACTACTACAAATATTGATGGGCATCGGGATTCACTACGTTTTAAGATATCAGATTTGGAAAGGAAACTGTGGGCTGTAGAAAGGGCCGGAGATACAGGAGCGCCCATAGGAAGGCTCCCTTTCGCGGTCTTGCAAACCTGTCCACGATGACCTCTGACCCTACAGGCACCTGCAAGGCCTCTGCTGTGACTTGTCCCGGAATCCGGGCAGCTCCAGGCTGGACCCCCGCCCGCTGCGGGTTCGAACTGGGCCAGCGAGGAGCGTGTTGTGTCCAGACACCTGAATTGTAGGTGCTGGCCTCAAATAAACCCCTGCCCAAGGCGGAGCTCAAGGAAATTCCTAGAGGTTTCCTGCTTCTGGAGGCTTGTTAAGCTGTGAGTCAAGCCCCGCCCCCCCTCGGGGCTCCACACAGCATCCGGGATCCTCCCTGGGGCTTGTTTTCACAGGTGCTTCACAGGGGCTTGGTCGGTCACCTGGTCCTCACCGGCTCTGGGCTCACCCAGGCCACCAGGGTCTGCCCTGCCTCTCCCACCCCCCACTGCCAGGGTGCCCTGTCCTCACTAGGCCAGAACCCACAGCAGGAGGGGAAGGTGCACTTGGGGGGATCGAGTGTCGTTCGTCTCCCCATCAAGGGTCACGCCTCTGACAGATGTCCGCAGAGCACCGCCCCCTGCCAGGCCCTGCTCTGCTCTGCGTGTGGCCTGGTGGAGGGCCAGGCGCGGACCGGCCCGCTGGGTGGACACGGCGGGTAAACACGTGAGCAGGACCGGAAGTGAGCAGGCGGATGAGGCTGACGTGCTGGGGAGGCCAGGCCGGGGGCGACTTGGGGAGCAGGGGCCTGGCTGCTATGGATCTGCAGTAGGACCCCGATGGGCTGAAGGGCGGGAATGGAGAGCCTGACCAGGAAGTGGTCAGAAACGCCGGAGGGGGTCTGCTTCACGGCCGCAGGCGCCAGCTACACGCAGACGGTGAGACCCACAGGACCAGGTGGGACTGGACAGGACAAGGCAATGACCGCAGGGAGGGTCAGGCCAGCGGGCCCCTCTCTCAGCCAGCGGGTGAAGATGGCTGGACCAGATGCCCTCCAAAGTGCCCGCACGTGAAATCTCCAACATCCTGTGATGCTCGCTGGCCTCAGGGGCGGGGGGTGAGCCATGGTGACCGGAGGATGTGTGTGGCTCGTGAGGCCCTGAGGTCGCCGGACAGCGAGGAGGAACCGCAGAGGCTACCCAGAGAGAGGGTCCCGTTGTTTTGTGCGGGCGCCTAGGAGGCGTGAGTGGCAAGGACAGGAGGGCGGGACAGCCCCCCACGCGCCCCTGCCCCACCTGCCACAGGCGAGACGAGCTCCGGCGCGGGGCTAGAGGCTGGCAGAGCAGGACGCTCACCTGAGACCGTCGCTGAATCAGCTCTCCCCGGTCTGGAGCCTTTACCCTCAGCTGTGCTCTGACCTAGACACCACGCCACCGCAGACGTGACCACAGGGGGCGGAGCGGGGCAGGTGCGCAGGAGCGGGTAAGGGGGCGGGGGGCCGGGTCGTCGGGCGAACAGGGCCAGGGTGGGCCGGGTGCGGTGGCCCGGAGGGAACAGGGAGGAGATCAGGCCTTCCTTCTCCTGCGGTCGGTTCCACGCGGCGGCGCGAGGGCGGCCAGCAGGCGGGGACCCGGGGCCACTTGGCGCGGGACGGAGCGAGCACGCGCTCCCCCGGCCCGGCCGCGGCGCCGGGGGCGTGGCCTGGGCGTGCCCTCGGGCGCCGGGGCGTGGCCTGTGCCCCGAGGGGGCGTGGCCGGAGGCGGGCCCGGAAGCGCGCGCTGGCCCCGCCCCCGCGGCCGCGTGGCTGTGCGTCCCGGCTCCTGCCGATAAAGTTGTTTGAAGCCGAGCGGGCGGCGGCGGGTCACGTGAGCGGAAGATGGCGGCCCCGGCAGGCGGCGGGGGCTCCGCGGTGTCGGTGCTGGCCCCGAACGGGAGGCGCCACACGGTGAAGGTGACGCCGAGCACCGTGCTCCTGCAGGTGCGGCCGCGGGCGGCGGGGTCGGGCGGCGGGGTCCCGCCCGCCCCTGCGGTTGGCTCCGGGCGGGGGCGGGGCCCGGGCGGGGCCGGGGGCGGGGCCCGGGGCGGCCAATGCGCGGCCTCCGGGCGCCCAGGGCCCCGCTCACTTCCGCGCCGGGGCCGGGGGCTCTCGGGTCCCCGCTCCGCTCAGGGCGTGGGGCTCTGGGACGAGGGGCAGCACCTCGCCCAACCCTACCGCGTCCGCGGTGCGCACGAGCCGGCCTCACAGTGCCCCGGCCCGAGTCCCCATCCCGAGTCCCCGTCTTCCGGCCCGCGTCCGCCGGGGCTGGGCGTGCCGGCCTCTGGGCCTGGAAACTGACTTGCTGAGTCACTCGCTGCAGTTTCACCAGGGTAGCTGGTTGACCCCGAATCCATTACGTTAAAAATGTTCATTAGGCCCTGCTGTGTAGGGGACAGTACACATATTAGGGTCTGCTGGGAGGAGCCCCCAGGGTGGGGTGGGGGACTGCGTGCAGGGCACAGAAGGGGGACACCCAGGACCCGCTTGGGCTGGCCCTGTGGAGTTGGCTTAGGGGGAGGAGGCCGGCAGGGGAGTTCCAAGTTTGGACTTTATTCTCTGTAAGTGAGGAGGGGGTCCGGAATATGAGTAGGGAGCTGTCTGGAGTGATGGGCTGTAGGGGACTGCCCAGCAGAGCCAGGGTGACAAGTCAGGCTCAGCGAAGAGGGGGACAAAGAACAGGACTTGTGGGTGAGGCACACGGAGCCACCGAGTGGATGGTCCCGCATGTGGCATATGGTTTGTACTAAGCTTTGTCTTGAAGAGCCAACCGGTTCCCCAAGAGATGGGCTCCGTGCCCTCAGCTGCCTCCCTGCCACCGTGCCTGCCAACCAGGTGACCAGGCCAGACACAGTGGCTCAGGTCCTCCCGTCTCACCCCCAGGTCCTCGAGGACACGTGCCGGCGGCAGGACTTCAACCCCAGCGAATACGATCTGAAGTGAGTTGGCTCTGGCCAGGCTGCGGTCTGAGTCCGTCCACAGTCTGGAGGCCAGATGTCCCGGCCCCGGTGCCACAGGGCCGAGCTCAGGGCCGAGCTCCCTCCAGAGGTCTAGCGGGGGGTCCGTCCTGCCTCTTCCAGCGTCTGGGGCTTCCAGGTGTCCCTCCGCTTGTGGCCACATCACTCCAGTCTCTGCCTCCTCTTCCCGTAGCCTCTTCCTATGTATGTGTGTGTGTGTATCTTCTTCTCTCTCTTATAAGGACACTTGTCATTGGATTTAGGGCCACCCTGATCCAGGATGACCTCGTGTTGAGACCTGAACTCAAGTCTGCAAAGTCCCTTTTTCCAAATGAGGTCACAGTCACGAGCTCTGGGGGTGAGGACGCGTGTGTATCTTTTGGGGACCACCATTCAACCCGCTGCGCAGGGTTTTCGTGCGTTTGGTCGTGTCACTTGCTGGTGGGGCTCTGAGGGCAGGACAGGTGGTCATGGAGATTGGGAAGAAACCCGTACCCTGGGCAGGTCCGCGGGCCGCGGCCCTGGGGCCGTGGTGCCCACGGCCTGCGTGTGGCTGTGTTTCCAGAGAGGCTGGGCACAGATTCCCAGAGTCCAAAACCAGGAAAGGGGCGGAACCGCCCTGGGGGCGTTCCCACTTTGTCACCTGTCTCCCCTGAGTGGCTGTCCTCACTTTGGGGCCTTTGGCACAGGAGGGTCTGAGTGGAGATGTCCTCATGTCATCCCAGCTCCCTACCTCCCTGCCTGACCCCCGAGAGTCCCCAGGCCCATGCTCCGCGCTGGGCGTCCCCTGGCTTCCCGTCACAGCCGTGTGCCTTCTTGTGTCTCCTTGGCTGGTGCCTGGTTGGAGCCGGCAGGACGTCGGGTCTCTTGCAGTCTCATCACCCTTCTCCCTATTATCCGCCAGCTGTGGATGGCCACCCCTTTAAGAGCCCGGCTGGACGTGCGGGGACAGCCATGGAAGCCGGCTGGGTGCAGTGACCTGCACCGTTTTACAGAAGGGGCTTAAGCATTTGCGGGTTTTGGTATCTGGGGGGGTGTTGTCCTGGAACCAGCGCCCCACGGATGTCGAGGGACGACTGTGGTTATGTTTTGGGGAGTCAGACTTAAACATGGGATGTTTGAATGCGGGCATCAGCGCCCCTAAGCCCCTTGTTGTTCAGGGGTCAGCTGTCATTTGTTTAAAATGCTGCCGTTGTCAGGGAAGCAGCCTCCTGAGTGCTCCTGGGACACCTGCCCCTCGCCTCCGGGCTCCCCGCCCACCTGCCCTTGGGTTGTCCCTCCATCTGTCCGGTCTCACCCTGTCTCACCCTAGAGCTGCGAGCTGTTGCTCGCCAGTCTCCAGCCTGCTTCGATGGGCATCAGAATTGCCTCCTTTCAGACACCTGGGCCTTGTGAACTGTTCACGTTCAGAAAACCACCCCGTGGCCAGCAGGGTGCTGGCGTTCGTGCCCTTGGGTGACCGCTGTGTGTTGGGTCTCACCCGCTCTCTTACCAGCCCTGTAGTTTTATTTTGTTTAATTTCCGTTGAGAATAGAGCTGGAATCTGATCTGGTTTTTATGCTACAAGTTCACGGTCACTCTCCTGCTTCGCTGTCTGTCTGCTCTGCAGTCAAGGCCACAGATGCCCAGGTGCTCTGGAGCTCAACAGCTGTGGTTCTCGTTCCGTAGGGGTGCTGGGAGCTGGAGGGCTTGGGGGGCGAGGGATCTGGGAAAGGGGGGCTCCAGGGCCACGTAGTCACCCTTCCTGCCCACGGGTGAGGCCCCACCCACCCTCCTTGCTCAGGAGCCCGTGTCTGTGTCCGGCCCCTTGCGGTCACAGCCAACGTGAGGCCGTGCTGGATGCCAGCCGCCTGCGTGGTCCCAGCGCTGCCTCCGGGTGGCCTGGGCTACCTGTCGGCTCTCCTCACCTGAGTGTCTTGTTTGTGAAGCACGGGGAGTGTGGGGTGGAGCGTGACCGTGGCCTGGCCCTCCCGGAGGGCGGGCTGCCCGTGGTGAAGACCAGCAGGGTCGCAGGGGCCCCGGGACTCTGGCCCTGTCCTCCTCCCCTGCCCTCGGGTACTTCCTGCCCTGACTCATTTTGCGCCCAGTTCCTTCCGAGGGACTGTACCCCTTGGCCCCAGGAGCCCTGTGACAGGGGTCAGAGGGGGCTGCAGGCCCACCCTGCTGTCTGGGGGCCCAAGCTGGCCTCTTCCTGACAGGCTGGGACACTCAGAGCCGCCAGGTCCCTGGGTGGTGGCTAATGCGTGCAGGACAGGGGCAGGGACTGCAGGGTGGCCCTGGGGTTGGTGGCTTTGTAAGCTGGCACGGCAGTCTCTGCCTGTCATCTCCAGACCCTGGCTGCGTGAGGGCCTGGCTCTTCGTGGGGCTCTGGTTGTCCAGAGTGTGTGGCAGAGGCAGAGCCACAGCCTCGGTGGCAGGAAGCAGGGGGCGGGCGCTGGTCATTTGCGGGGGGTGAGCGCCGTCCAGGCGCACACGCCCCGAACTGCTTCTGTGTGGTCTCCTCCCCGACCTGTCCTTGGGCCTGTCACCGCTGCGTGTGGAGCGTGCTGCCAGCACCTGGGTGGTCCCCGTCCCCGCCTCCTCTCGGAGCTGTGCCGCTCACCTCTCTCCCCTCCGGAGGGCCCGCTGCCCCAGACCCCCATGCATGTCCGCAGGCGTGGCCCCGTGCCCGCAGCCCCGGGGGCGCTGGTGGCTCGGGCGGGCGCCAGGCCGCTGCGTGCGCACGCGGGCAGCCTGTGCTCTGGTCCGCATTGCAGGTTTCAGAGAAACGTGCTCGACCTCACTCTGCCGTGGAGGTTCGCCAACCTGCCCAATAACGCCAAGCTGGAGATGGTGCCCGCGTCCCGCAGCCGCGAGGGGCCCGGGAACACGGTGGGTGCCGCCCGCCGGGCGTCGGGCCTCAGGGACTGACCTCACAGCCCTGGGCCTCCAGCTGCCGCAGGGAAGGGACTGGCGCTCCACGGGGGTTCCGGGGCTCAGGAGACCCGTTTCACCCAGGGCAGCCCCCACCCTCTCGTTTTGGGGTTCAATGCAGATGGCACTGGAATGACTAAAAACGGACTTTAAAGCGATGTGTCCATTGCTAGAAAGAGTTCAGTGCTCGTGGCTGCGGGACTCAGCGCGCCCAGACCGGGCCGCTCGGGTGTGGGAGCAGGGCGCGCGTGCGGGCGGGCGGGCGGTCCCCCACACCCCCCGCCGCCCCTCACCTCCGCCCCTGCCCGCGCAGGTCCGCATCGCCCTGCAGCTGGACGACGGCTCCAGGCTGCAGGGCGCCTTCTGCTGCGGCCAGACGCTCTGGGAGCTGCTCCGCCATTTCGCACAGACCAGGTGAGCGTGGGGGGCAGTTCCCGCAGTGAGGACACTGCGGAGGGGACACTGGTGGCTCTGCCGCTGCTGGAGGCCGCACCTGGGGGCTCGGTCAGCTGGGAGCGCTGGCCTGAGGCGGGGTCCGCCGCTCGGCAGCCGCCCGGGCTCCCCCGGGTGAGCGGGCCCACGCCCGGGCTCTGTGGGGGACCCGGGAGGCCCCCCGAGGCTTGGTGAGCAGTAAGGGCGGATTTGGGTAGCAGCAGGGCCCATCAGCTGACATGGGCTTTGGGTTTCAAACTCCGTTATTGTGAAAATAGGTCATGTTTAAAGAGAAAACCCTTTTAACGATAAATGACGTGTGTCGGTTTCTGCCCGGTGCGTAACGGGGCGAACTCTGTTCCCGGCAGGTCGGAACGGTGGCCCTCTGTGTTTCGGTCTCTCACTGTGACGGGGAGGGCTTTGTCCTCTTTGAAAGGGCTCAGCCGGCAGAATGGAAGGGGCCACGGGCGGTGTGAGGCTGCGCCCGCAAAACGGGGGCAGGCCGGGGGAGGGGGCCGGGCCGCGCGGAGGGACCCGGCGGTGCCTCCGCCAGCGGGGCGGGGAGCCGGGGGGAAGCTGGGGCGTCCGCGGAAAGGGGGCCAGACGCCCTGCAGTGACGGCGGGGTGTGAGCGCCTGGGAGGGGGGGTCAGCCGCAGGCGCAGACAGCCAGGCAAGCGTGGGGCGCAGCCTGGTCCCCTGGGTGGGGCGGGGAGGGCAGGGCCAGGTGGGCAGCTGGTCGAGGGGCCGCTCCTCGTTTCCACGTGCCCTGCAGGACGAGCTGACTTCTGTGGCTTGAGAAACAGCGGGGGGACGTGGAGATGGCTCTTGGAAGAGACTGGGTGACATTGGGAGGTGGGCCCTGAGCCCCCACATCTAACTGGCTGCTTGACGTGCCACGTGGGCCACACGCGTGGGCCGCAGAGGCAGTTAGGAGTGTTCTGGTGGCCACGTCACGGTAGGAACAGGTGCGTTGATGTTAGGGTCTGAGGGACTTGACCCGGTGCCTCCAGCGCGGCGCCCTTCGCACACGGGACCTCAGGGGCGCGAGGCGCCGCACGCTCTGTGTGAGGGGGGTCCCTGAGGCCGGGTACCGACACCTGGGGCCGGCCATCCTCGCGGCCGGCCGCCCTCGAAGCCGCCCGGATGGCCTGGCCCGTCCTCTCTGCTTCCAGGGCGTCCGCCGCAGGGAGGGCCACCGGGCCAGGGTTCCAAGCGTGCCGCCCAGGCCAGCTTCTCCCCGGGGCCCTGGGCCGCTCTGCCCCCAGCCCGAGTTCACAGCCAGCCAAGCCCGCAGGCCCGTCCCCCCAGCAGTGGTGGCCGGGATGTGAGTGTCTCTGGCAAGGGCAGGCCCTCGGCACGCTCCTCCTGGGGTCGCCTGGGGCCTGGCGAGCTGTGGACAGGGCTGCCTCTGAGGGCAGGGCCCAGGCCAGGGTCATCTGTGTGCCTGGCCTGGGGCCTTGCTGGCGGCCAGAAGTGTAGGTGCCAGGTGTCCACTCAGCCCTCGGGCGGCCCTCGCCCTCCTTCCCTTGATGGCCACTGTCCCTGTTCGTGTGCCCTGGAGGAGGAGGTGGCTCTGTCCAGCCTTGACCTCTTTGCTCCCTGAACTTCATCTGCTGGTGGGTGTAAGTTACCTGGTCCCACCCAATTGTGGCCTCGCCCGGGGGGGCCTCCGTGTGGCAGCAGGAGCCCCTCTGAGCCTGGCTTGGTGTCGTTGTCCTGGCAGGGGGAGCATCGTGGCGCCAGGCGTGTGTCGGCCCTACCTGTGTGTGCACCAGCCGTGACTTGGTCAGGCCCAAACAGGTGACATAACAGAAGGAGCCCCAGACACCTGGCTCATCCCTAGCCAGGTGGACAGCCTACACCTGTGGGGACAGCGTGCCTTGCGGTAGGTGAGGAACGTCTCAAGCCAGCAGCAGCAGCCCCCTCTGCCCTGCCTGGCTGTCCCCACTGGCCCCCGGCCCCACCCAGCGAGCAGGTTTGCTGGCCTTGGAGGGAGAGGAAGGGGTGTCTGGAGAGGGGCAGGCAGGTGGGCACTCAGGGGCTATCTTTGGGTGGTGGGGGCATACCGTGCCCTCAGGAGGCCCAGCTCCACCCCCTCGGGGACATGTGGAGCTCCAGCAGGGTCTGGCACAGGGGCCTGGGCTCTTGGCCGGTGTGGGAGGGCCCAGCTGTGCGTGCGTGGTGCGTGGGCCTGGCCTCTGCGTGCTCCGTCCCTCCCTGGCCGGGAGCTCTGTGCGTGGGCCTGGCCCCTGCGTGTTCTGTCCCGGCCGGGAGGCTGTGGGCCTGGCCCTGTGTGCTCTGTCCCGGCCGGGAGGCTGTGCGTGGGCCTGGCCCCTGCGTGCTCCGTCCCGGGCCGGGGGCTCTGTGTGCGTGGGCCTGGCCCCTGTGTGCTCCGTCCCGGCCGGGAGGCTGTGCGTGGGCCTGGCCCCTGCGTGCTCCGTCCCGGCCGGGAGGCTGTGCATGGGCCTGGCCCCTGCGTGCTCCGTCCTGGCCGGGAGGCTGTGCATGGGCCTGGCCCCTGCGTGCTCCGTCCTGGCTGGGAGGCTGTGCGTGGGCCTGGCCCCTGCGTGTTCTGTCCCGGCAGGGAGGCTGTGGGCCTGGCCCTGTGTGCTCCGTCCCGGCCGGGAGGCTGTGCGTGGGCCTGGCCCCTGCGTGCTCCGTCCCGGGCCGGGGGCTCTGTGTGCGTGGGCCTGGCCCCTGCGTGCTCCGTCCCGGCCGGGAGGCTGTGCGTGGGCCTGGCCCCTGTGTGCTCCGTCCCGGCCGGGAGGCTGTGCGTGGGCCTGGCCCCTGCGTGCTCCGTCCTGGCCGGGAGGCTGTGCGTGGGCCTGGCCCCTGTGTGCCCTGTCCCGGGCCGGGAGGCTGTGCGTGGGCCTGGCCCCTGCGTGCTCCGTCCCAGGCCGGGGGCTCTGTGTGCGTGGGCCTGGCCCCTGTGTGCTCCGTCCTGGCCGGGAGGCTGTGCGTGGGCCTGGCCCCTGCGTGCTCCGTCTGGCCGGGAGGCTGTGCGTGGGCCTGGCCCCTGCGTGCTCCGTCCTGGCCGGGAGGCTGTGCGTGGGCCTGGCCCCTGCGTGCCCCGTCCCGGCCGGGAGGCTGTGGGCCGGCAGGTCTGGAAGTGATTGCGCCGCCCCTCCCCTCGCGTGTTTACAGGGAATCCGATCCCTCTGGAGCAGCCGCACTTCAAAGCGCGCTGGCGTTTGATGTCCGAGGCCTGCGAGGGCAGCAGGCAGGCGGCTCTGTCCCTGTTTGTGATTTGTGGTCCCCCTGGCATCGGGTCCCTGGGGAGGATTGCGACAGGTCCTCCCTCTGGCCTCCTGGGGTCCTGTGCTTCCCCGAGGCCTGGGTCACTGGCCCCCCGTGTGCTGGAGGTCGGGTGGCCATCCTCGCCCTGGTGGAGGCTGTCATCCCCCACTTCCTGTGGCGTGGCCGGGCTGGGCGGGCCCACGCCGCCTCCAGGGCCCAGCTGGCTCTGGGCTGTGGGTCTCGGCCCTGGGCCACGCACAGAAGCAGAAGCTAGGGGAACGGGGAGATGGCAGAGCCCACGCCTGGGCCCGCCCCGGGTCCCGGACACTGAGCGCGTGTCGTGTGTGCATTCGGAGGCCCGCGGCTTCCTGTCCCCGGCCAGCTCCCGTGTCCGTCCCAGTCACATCCCCGGGGGCCTTTGAGCCGTGCGGCCTGGTTGGGCAGTGCTGCGAGGCCCGGTCACCCAGGGGCTCCAGGGACGAGCAGTCCGGGATGGGCGTTCATTCGGGGGCCTGCTCTATGATGTGTGTCGGGGCGCGCTGCAGCGGGGCTCCCCTCGGGGGGCCCCGGCCTGAGTTGGGCGTGTGGACACAGTCTGGCGCTCAGTCACCTGGCGGCCTGGGTGACGGCGCTGAGGGGTCGCGGTGGGGGGCTGCCACCGCGCTCGCTGTTTCCCAGACGACGGTGAGAAGTCTGTGGCGTGCCCTGGCGTTTCCCGCCCGTGGCCCCACGGGGCCCTGCGCCCAGCTCGAGGCCGAGTGCGCCCGCATCCTGAGCCTCTCGTGGCCTGCGGGTTTGTTCTTGTGACTCAGGGGCCCTTGGGGGCCCTCTGTGTGGCCTGTGCTGCCCGACCTTGGGGGCATCTGGGCACGCTTTGCAAGGAGTGGCCACCTGGACCTCCCCTGGGCGTGGCCCAAGGTCACACGGCCCTCAGGCGGCAGCACCAGCACGGGGCTCTGCTCAGGGTCAATGCTCGGCCCGTTTGCCCCGGCGTTGCCCCACGGGGTCTGGGTGGAGGGGAGGGGACGGCACTCCGGACACTGGTGGCCTCGGGGACCTGGGTGTTTGACCTCAGGGTCCACTGAGTGGCTTTGTGCCCTGAGCTGCGGCCGGCCCTGCAGGACTCGGCGACCCTCCTGGGGGGGTCCTCGGGTGAAAGCCCAGATCACAGCCCCCAGGATGCGCCTTGTCGCGGACCCTAGCGCAGCTGACAGTGCCTGGGGCTCGTCCGGGGGTGGCCGGTGCTGCTCGTCCCACTGCCCCGTGCCCTCCTTGTGTCTGGATCTGGAGGCCAGTGGGAGACACCTCGGGGCCGCGTGTCGATAGCCCGGGCCTCGGGCGGCCGGCGGGCGGCCACCTCCCTCTGGGGGGCCCGGGGGCACGGCG
>PVKZ01002102.1:240605-265717 GCA_004027375.1 Macroglossus sobrinus
TGTTTTGATCTTTTGCAAAGCCCAGTGCAGCCTGGAGCAGGCCCCACGGGCCGCGGCCCTGCCCGGCCCCGCCCGCCCGCCCGCGAGGGGACCCTCCTGGCGCTTGGGGCCCGGCTCACAGGGCCTTTCTGTTTTCACTCTGGCCGAGCGCCCTTTCCTGGCCCAGGGTGGCCTTTGCCCCTGAGGGGCTCCGGGACACCCCACGCGGTTGTGAGGCGCAGGGGTTCCCGGGTTGTGCAGGAGGGACCTGGGGGGCACGTCCCCCCCCCAGCGGAGACGGGCCACTGGGCCTCAGGCACCTGGACCATCGTGGTCAGTCCAGCCTCAGGGGGCTGGTCAGCCGGCCAGACGTGGCTGACCCAGGCCCGCGCCCTGCCTGCCTCGGTCTTGGACAGGCCGGGGCCGGGGGACAGAGCCGGGCCAGTGAGCTGGCGCTGGCTGGGGGACCCATGGTGCTGGCCCCGCGGGCGCCCGGGCTGGGGGCGGCGGCAGGGCCCGCGTCCCCTCCCCCAACCAGCGCGGGGCCGGCGGACGTCCTGGCACACCTGTCCTGTCCCTCCCCTCAGGTGGCCGGCAGAGCCGCCTTGCAGAGCACGACGCTGCAGTCGCTGGGCCTCACCGGCGGCAGCGCCATCATCAGGTGGGGCCTCCGCTCTCGCTGTGGTGAGAGGGATGGGGCCTCCAAGGAAAGGAAACGGGGGGCATGGGACCGTGGAAGGGAACACGACCCCCGTGGCCCTCGCCCCTCACCCCGAGGCCACTGCCCGGGGCTCTGCGGCCTGCGGGGAGGGGCAGGGTGGGCGTGTCAGGCGGGGCTCTGCCCTCTGTGTGGTAGGTCGGGGCGGGCAGGGGGCCCTGAGGGGGCTGGGTCCGGATGGTGACGGGCGCTGAGACCGTGCACGGCGTCTCGTCTTTCTGGCCCCCCAGGTTTTCCATGAGGCGATGTGACCCAGCCGTGCCGCAGGAGCCCGGGGGCCCCTGCAACGAAAGCCCGGGGAGCCCGGCCCTCTCCCTGCCGGCCGAGCCGGCCGCCGGCTGCCCTCTGCCCCCGCTGAGCTCGGCGGGGCTCAGCCAGGGCGACGTGAGCCGCCAGCATGCGGCGGGCCCCTCGGGGGCCGGCCGCCTGGATGGCCTGGGCCGGGAGCCGGCAGACGCCCGGGCGGAGCCCGTCGTGAAGGAGCCCACACCTGCCCCCTTCGTGCCTTTCTCTGGGGGCGGGCAGCGCCTGGGGGGCCCCTCCGAGTCCGCGAGGTGCCTGGTGTCACCGTCAGCCAAACTGCCAAAGTCCTTCTCCAGTCCCGGAGGCCCCTCCGAGCCGAAGAAGTCGAGGCCAGGCCAGGAGCCCCAGCCGGAGCCGGAGCCGGTAAGGGTCGAGCCGGGGGCCGGGGTCCCTGCTCCTGACCGCTCGGCCCGCCCACCTGGCGGGAGCAGGGGTGCTGGGCCCTGGGACGTGATCTCTTTGGTTTTGCTGGTCTTAAGTCGGCTTCACTGAGGCACCCTTCTAGGTGTGGTCCGAGGGGTTTGGATCAACTGTGGGCCCCGTGACCCCGTCACAGCCAAGAGAGCCCGCCTTCCTGGTGGCCCTCTGTGCGAGTGTGGGACCTTGAACACTCCTGTCCCAGGCGAGCCCCAGAGCCACTGCCCTCCGCCGTCTGCCTGGACTGGCAGTTTTGACACGAAGGTGGCTTTGGCATTGACTGTCTCGTGCCACACTTAGTCCTGGGCCAGGCGTCCCACGATGCTAGCCGGGGGTGTGCGGAGCGCCCCCGACCCGCCCACCCACCCACCCCTCTGACCGCACACCGGCCCTAGAGGTGGAAGGCTCCCCCCCGTTTTGGTCTCGGTCTCCTCCGGAGCCCTCTCCTCGCTCCGGCCTCCGGGTCACACACCTGGGGAGGGGGGTGGGTCAGGGGCACCTGGGCCTGCGGGGGTGGGCGGAGCTCGGCCGTGTGAGGAGCCGGGTCCCTGACCAGGGCTGGCGGAGGCCGGCACTGCTGCTGACCGCGGTGCACCCTCGTTGAGTGGAAGGTGAGGGGCAGGGGCCCCAGCCAGTCCCGAACCCCGTGAACGTCCATTCCGGGAGGCGGTGGCCGTGGTGGCCCAGCTCTCTGGGGCCCCCGCTGGCTTCTGCGCTGCTGCTTGGGCCATGTTCCCGACTGGTACACAGCCCGTATCCCGCCCCTCATCTGAGCCAGGCTTGGTGGCTGGAAGCGGGCCATGTGGCGGGGGCCCCTTCGTCCCGGGGCCCCTGGGTTTGGGGGCCAGACGGGGCCGGACCAGACTGCCTCTTACTCCCGCCTGAGGGCGTGCGGCGGGCTCTGGGCTCTGGGGAGCCCGCTGCCGGCCATGGGCTGCGCTCGCTGTCCGGCCCGGCCCCGGCCGGCCCCGCGCGCTGACCCTGGCCCGGGGCAGGCGGGGTCCGCCTGGCCGCCAGCAGCGCCGCCTTTGATCTGGGAGCCCGAGCAGCTGGTGGTGGCGGAGCGTCCCCCGCCCGCCTCGTGCCTCCTGTCACTAACAGCCGCACACCCAGAGGGCCGGCCGGCCACATGGTGTCTGCTTTGTGTCCCTTCTCAGTGCGGGGGGAGGGGAGACGGGAACAAAACAGAACTTTTGGGGCAACTTCAAAGGTACATTCAGCCATCAAAAGGGTCTCCTCGGTCCCGCGAGCGCGGAGCGGCGTGTGACCGTGCGAGCAGCCGGCGGAGAGGGCGCGCACAGGCCCTTGGCCCAGCCGGGTGGCTCGCGGACCCGGCGGCTCCTGCCTTTGATGCCGGAACATGCATTGTTGGGCGGCGGTGGGACTGGCCGTCAGCACCGGCCCGGGGAGAAGCTGGCGCTGCGTCCTTTGAAGTCCCTCTGCCGCCCGGGAGGCTGCCGTCCAGCAGGCGCGCCCCACGCAGCTGGCACAGGGGTCGCCGATCAAAGGCCCCGGCCCCCGGGCAGGACAGGCGGCTGCCAGTGGTCCCCCCTGTGCCGGGCCGTCTGCCCCCAAGACGGGCGGGGGGTGAGGGGTGGGGGCGGGGTGCTTCCTCGGCGCCTGACGCAGGGTGGGTGTAAGCCTGACTCTGGGGGTCCTGCTCCCTGGCCACGGGGAGCGCTCTCGCTGCCCGGATGGCCCCCTGTTGGCCCCGCTGGCCTGGGTGCGGCCTGAGGCCGCAGACGGGGCAGCAGCTCGGAAGGCGCCGGCCACGTGGTGGGATTTGAAGCCTGGAGGCGGGCCGCTGCCCTCCAGCCGTCTGTCTTGCTGCCCCACGACCGGACTTGGGGCGAAACGGAGGCCCGGCCTGTGAGCCGTGTGGAGAGCGGGGTGCATCGTTGTGCTGCAGCCCCCATGCCGCCGGCCGGGGCCGGGGCCTGCGTTCAGGGTTTGCCCCCGTCCGCCTGGTGTGCTCGTCGCCCCCTTCAGCTTGCTGGCCTTGGCCGTGTGTCCCCCCGGGCTCCCCAAGGCCCGCAGGGGAGGGGACCCCTGTTCACGCCGGCCTTGGGGTTAGCTCGCGCACACCTGGCCCCACTGGGTGCGTGGAGCACTCTGCTCGGCTGCGTGATGCCGGCGTCACTGCCGTGGCCCGCGCTGAGCGCCCTGCTCCCCGCTGTCGAAGCCCCCTTTTCTCCCGCCCGTGGGTGTGGGTGGGCCCAGCAGTGGCCGCTGGGTGCCGGCAGGGCGGGGAGCGTCCGTGAGGTTCCTGTCCAGGCCTCCGGTGTCCAGGGCGGTCCCCTGGGCGGCCTCGTGCCAGCAGTGGCCCCCCCTCCACCGCCCGCGGCCTCCGGCGGGTCCCTCTGGGGGCGCTGGCTCCAGGAGTGCCTGGGGGGTTTGGCCCGCGGCTCCAGTGACTCACTCACGCCCCAGGCCTCCGGGGGCCGCGCTTCGCATTCCCTCTTCCCAGACAGCTGTCAGGGCGGCGGGGGGAGGACGGAACCCTCGCAAGGAAGCCGGAAAATCTGGCTTGAGGTCACCTCCACATAGTTTCTGCATTCCTTCTCCGTGTGTCATCTCACCCTGGAAAATCACTGTCGAGGAGATGAAACCTCAGCCGCAGCCAGGCCGCTGCTGACACGCGGGGACCCCTGTGCCCATGTGGCTTCGGCCACTTGTGTGGCGGCTGCTGGAGTGTGTCCAGCGACTGTCTGGAGACCGTCCGGCCCATGTCTCAGCCCGGCGCCCGGCCCCTCGTCCCCTCGTCGCTCAGCTGCTGGGCCTGCCGGCCGTGGTGGGCCACGCTGGGCCGCACTGGGCCGTGGTGGGCCGTGGTGGGCCACGCTGGGCCGCACTGGGCCGTGGTGGGCCGTGGTGGGCCGCGCTGGGCACGCGCCGTCCCCCTGGTGAATGCCCCGTGGCCGTCGGTGTGCTGGTCCCCTTCACAGCGGGCGGTCGATCACCGAGTCCCCTCACCTCCAAATGGCCTGCTTGTTGCTCCAGCATCTGTCCAGCCTGGGCCTGTCACCCAGGCCTCCTGTGGATGCCACCCAGGGCCCTGGCTGGCGCCATCCAGTTACAGACGGCTGTGAGGCCACCCACCGGTGAGGGGACGCCAAGGGCCATCCTCGTGGCTCCCCAGAAGTGGGGAAGGTCTGCTGTCGGGAGCGCGGAGAAGGTTCTGGACGCCGTCATTCTCAGCCCGGAGCCCGCAGCTCCACCCGCGTCCTCGGGCAGGTCCACGGCGACCAGCTGGCACGCGGACACGCTCCCTGCAGTGGGGGCTGCGGCGAGGGGCTCCTCACAGCTGCCGCTGTGCGCCTTTTTTTCCTGGTGACGTCTCACTCCCTACCTCTCCTTCATCCAAGGGCCCTCCACAAGCCCCCGGGGGTGGCGCCGTGCGCAGCACCCGCCTCCAACCCGGGAGCGGTGGAGGGCACGGCCTACGGGGCCAGACTGAGGCTGAGGGGTGCCGTGAGCAGGGCATGGCTTACCCTGGGGGCCACCGGCCCTGGCCCCCCTTTCCCGTGCAGCCTGAGGCCCGAGAGGCTCCCCACCCCTCCCCCCGTTTGCGGTGGACACGTTTTCTCCTGGGAAGGCTGAGGTGAGGGTGTGAAGTCTCCTGGCTTTTCCTGCCATTTGGTGGCACGGTGACATTTCCTGCCAGCCCAGCCACCGAGGTCACATCCGTCTGTGTGTTCTCGTGGGACAGGGTCTGCCTGGGGTCGGGACGTGGCGGCAGCTCTGGGACTCGGCTGGCCCCTGGAGGTGCCGGGAGGATGACGAGGCCGGAGTGGCCACGAGCTCCCAGAGACCGGCTTCACTGCTGTGTCCCGACGTCAGAGACCCAGCTGGGTGGTCAGGCTCAGTCCCCCAGTTGCAGCATTCTCGGGGTGACTCGTGTGCCTGGGGCTGGGTCCTCCCGGGAGGGGCTGGAACCGGGGCCCCCAAGCCTGTGCGTCAGCCTGCGGGCCTTGTGCTCGAGCCCCGGGGGCCCGGCCCACGTGGCTGCGTGAGTCCCAGCCCGGGCCCGAGCGCGGCTGCCCCCGCCTCCCCCAGGAGCCCGGGCCCTTCTGGAATGCAGGCGCCGTGGCGGGAGGGCGGCCTGGCGCCTGGCATCTCGTTATAAAAAGCTCTGGCACAGGCGGCTCGCGGCGGTGCAGGACGGCTGTGGCTTTGCAGGGGCAGCCCCCGGGGGCCTCGCTCAGCCCCCCACGAGCTCTGCTGTCCAGGCCTCAGCCGGCCCTCTGGCCGCTGCGCCGCGGCCCTCCCAGGTCAGAGGGCCGTCCTGGCGAGGGCCCAGCTCCCCTCACCGAGGGACAGAGCGCCGTGGGGTGAGACAGCCTTGTGCTCGGAGGCCGCAGGGAGCAGACGCTCAAGGCCTCGGGAGTGGCCGGGGCGCGTGGCCCTGAGGAAGCCTGGGCAGGTGCATTGGGCGAGCAGGTCCCCAAATGCCGGGCACACGGGCCTGGCCATGCCCAGGGCAGTGGCCTGACCTCTGTTGCTGGCGGGGCTGCAGCCAGGTGGGCTGCATGGGAGGCAAGGGACGGGGTGATCTGAGGAGTGTGTCCCCAGAACCTGTGAGGCCTACTTGGTCCCCGGGTGGGAGAGACGGGAAGCGGGTGCCATGCTAAGTGGGGGTGGGGAAGTGAGGGCGGGGGTGGGGGCAGGGGCAGAGGGTGCTTCCTGGACAGCCTCTCCCCCAATGGCTGGTGGCCCTTTTGTGAAAACGGGACAGGGCTTGCGTAGACATCTTGGCAGCGGTGGCCTCAGTGCCATAGAAGTGCCCCCCACGCTCACTGCAGCCACTGCCCCCCGCCCCGTGCACCACAAGCAAGCGGGCCCTGCCTTGTAATTTCCACCGCCCTTGCCACCAATTACGAGCGACGCTGTCCCTTCCTGTGTCCCCTGGGGGGCAGCCTGGCTGCAGGGCCAGTGGTTGGCAGGTTTCTGCCAAACCTTTAATTTGGGGGCTGCCACTTCCCCTGCCCCTCCCAGGGAGCCCCTGACGTGGCCGCGACCAGGGCACTGCTCCCCAAGCTTTGAGGACCCTGATAGCAGGCAGCGTGCTGGGCCTCTCCGTGGGGGGCTCCCAGTGAGACAGGAAGTGAGCAGAGGAGCCGCTGCCAGGCTGCCACGTGCCACACTCCGAGTCCCTCCCGCAGTGCCCGCGCCGAGACCCCAGGCCCACGTGCCCGCCGGTGTCAGAGCAGGCAGCATGCAGGGAGCGGCTCCAGGCCTGGACAGGCTTGCCTGGTGGTGGGGTCCCCAGCCCCTTGTCCCACCCCCCATACCCTGGAGAACTGGCCGTGGCCGTGGGCTGGCAGGTGGGGCCTGGGGCGGGCTCGGGTCCTCCCAGCTGCAGAGCCTGGGTGGCCTATCCCCACCTTGTCGGGCACCTGGGCCCCTCCTGGGAGCCTGCGTGAGCCCGGCGCTCTGCCCCGCAGCCGGTGGACCGGGACCCCGTGGTGTGCCACCCGGACCTGGAGGAGCTGCTCCAGGCCTGGCCTGCGGAGCTGCCTGACGAGTTCTTCGAGGTGACCGTGGACGACGTGAGAAGACGCTTGGCCCAGCTCAAGAGTGAGCGGTGGGTGCTCCTCCGCGCCTCCGCTCCGCCCGCGCCCCTCCCCGCCGCGTGCCCGCGCCCCGCCCCACCGCGTGCCCGTGCCCCTCCGCTCCGCCTGCGCCCCTCCCCGCCGCGTGCCCGCGCCCCTCCATTCCGCCTGCGCCCCTCCCCTGCACTCTGCCTGCACCCCGCCGCGTGCCCGTGCCCCTCCCCGCCGCGTGCCCGCGCCCCGCCGCGTGCCCGTGCCCCTCCGCTCCGCCTGTGCCCCTCCCCTGCGCTCTGCCTGCACCCCGCCGCGTGCCCGCGCCCCGCCCCGTGCCCATGCCCCTCCGCCCCTCCCCGCCGCGTGCCCGCGCCCCGCCCCGTGCCCATGCCCCTCCGCCCCTCCCCGCCGCGTGCCCGCGCCCCTCCCCGCCGCGTGCCCGCGCCCCTCCCCTGCGCTCTGCCTGCACCCCGCCGCGTGCCCGCGCCCCTCCGCTCCGCCCACGCCCCGCCCCACCGCGTGCCCGCGCCCCTCTGCTCCGCCTGCGCCACTCCGCCCGCGCCCCTCCGCTCCCCTCTGCCTGCACCCCGCCGCGTGCCCGCACCCCTCCGCTCCGCCCGCGCCCCTTCAGGCCCCCAGCACCCGGGCCCTCGCAGCACCTCGGACGGTGCGAGGCTCAGGCGGGGGCGCCTGGTCACGCCGGGCTCACGTGAGGCCCCCCCCTCGGTGCGGGAGCGGGGGCCCTTCACCGGCTCCTTCCGCAGAAAGCGCCTGGAAGAAGCCCCCTTGGTGACTAAGGCCTTCAGGGAGGCTCGGGTGAAGGAGAAGCTGGAGCGATACCCTAAGGTACGGGAGAGGCGGGGGTCCCTCGGCGCGCACAGCCCACACCCCGCGGCTGTGTCACCCGCGCGTCCCCCAAGGCCTGCAGAGCCTCCGTTAATGACCGGTCAAGCCCGTCGTGCGATGAAAACCAAGCCCAGCGCATCGTGACAGGTGCACACGGGTACTGGGCGGTCCGAGCACCTGGTCCTTGGCACAGCAGCTGCAGCCACAGCTGCAGCCACAGCTGCAGCCACAGCTGCAACCACAGCTCCAGCCAGGAGCGTGGTGGGGACAGCGAGGGCCATGGTTGACCAGCACTTCCCCCAGCCCTGGTGTTGCCCTTGGGGTGGCGGGCCGGGCGTTGGGGGCCCAGCGGCGCACCCCAACCCCGTCCTGCTGACAGCCTGGCGTCTCCCCGCCCAGGTGGTGCTGAGGGTCCTCTTCCCCGACCGCCACATCCTGCAGGGCTTTTTCCGCCCCCGCGAGACCGGTAGGTGGCCTCGCCGCGCGGGCGTGCGGGAGGGCGGGCGCTTTCCCGGGCTGTGGGACTGCGGCGGCCGGCCCCGGGGGCCCCAGGGAGGAGCGCTTCTCAGGTGCCTTTGTCCCTGGGGCCTCGGCAGCGGGCTCTGAGCTTACAGGGCGCGTCGCGGTGGCCCGGCTGTGTCTGGTCCTGGCTGCCCTCCTTGCCCGACCCTTCCTTCTCGTGCCGGATGAGGGCCACTGGAGGGAGGGAGGGCCTCCTGCCCACACCCAGTAGTGGGGTCCCTGGCCTGGGGCTGTGGCCCACCTGGACGGTGCCGATTCTGAGTGGGGCCCGTCTCAGGTGCTCTGGAAGGGACTGGACTGGGCTGGACCGTCCCTGAGGGTGGGGGCAGCGTCTGATACCTGAGGCGGAGGCCGGCCCGGCCTGCCCAGTCCCACCGGGGCGGGCCTGGCTGGGGCCCTGCCGTCCTCGGAGCCCTCTGCTCATCCGCCCTTCCTCCTCCAGTGGGGGACCTGCGGGACTTCGTGAGGAGCCACCTGGGGAACCCCGAGCTGCCGTTCTACCTGTGTGAGTCCTTTACGTGCGGCCTCCTGCCGCCCGCGCCCCGAGCCTCCCCCCAGAAAACGCGTAGTCTCCTGCGGCCGTGTCTGGGGCCGAGTCCGGGGCCGAGGGGGTCAGGGAGGGAGGCGGCCCGCACCCCACATTATGCCCCCATTCCCGTGCGTCCTCTGCTGCGGGCCTGGCCCCAGTGCCTGGGAGCTGGGGGGACACCAGCCCCCCTCAGAGGGCGTCTGGGTGGCGAAGGGGAGAGGTGGGCAGGGCTGTGGCCGGAGGGCTCTCTCCAGCACCCCAGCTGAGGCAGCAGGCCCGGGGCTCCCCCTCCGCCTTCAGGCCTGTCTCCCTGGGGGTGTGGGCAGGGGTGAGGCGGGGCACGGAGAGACGGGGAGTGGGGTGTGGGGGCAAGGAGCACGGGGGTGAGGGACAAGGGACACGCTCTCTCCGCAGTCATCACTCCTCCCAAAACCATCCTGGAGGACCACTCGCTGACCCTCTTCCAGGTACTGGGCCCGGCCGGGGGAGGGGGTGCTGCTGGGGCTGCCCCGCAGGGCGCGCGTCAGAGGGTAACGTGGCCTTGCGCCTTGGGTCTGGGGACTGGGGGGAGCAGAGTGCTCGTGGGTGGCCTGGTGTGAGATGGCCCTGGAGGAGACGGGCCCTGGGGCTGCTGAGCCCCTGCCTTTGGTCCGGCCGAGAAGGGCCCACGGGCAGGGCTGCCGGGTCGGTTCCTGAAGGGTCAAGGGTCAGAAGCGTCACCGCAGGTGGCCAGCTGCCCAGGCAGTCCATGGGGTGCCAGCTGCAGGGGCCCCTGCTGCCTGGCCCGCCTCCCCGCCCCCGCCTCCCCCCACGTGGCCTCTGCTGGGAATGCAGGGCCCTCCTCTCCCTGGCGGCTTCTGCCCACCCCCCCTGCCCCCCAGCTCCCGGGGGAGGGCGGGGCCAGGAGTGTTGGTCCGCTGCCCTGCTGGGCAGCCTCCCAGAGCCAGGAGGCCCGTCCTGTCCCTTCGCCCGGGAGAGCAGCCTGGGGCCTCTCAGCCCCCGGCCTAATGGTTTCCTCTTCAAAGTCTCCTCAGATATTTTAATTGCTAACAGAGGCCAGCCCTCGTCAAGTGGCCGCAGGCCCCGCGGAGGTCTGAGCCACCGTTGGGGGGGAGACGCGCGGGACCAGGCGGGGAGCTGGATGCTCACCAAGGACAGCAGTCCAGGTGGACAGGAGCCGGGCCCGGCCCCCTCCCCCGCCCCCGGCCTCTCTCCTCCCTCCCCGCCCTCCCTCGCTGGCCCGCCTGTGGGTGCACGTTGAGTCTGGAGGATGCTTTGGGATGGGGGGACCAGTGCTCACACCCCACTCTGGCAGGGTCCTTGGGTGCTGCCTGTCTCATCTGCACAGCCTGACTCCTGGTGGCACTCTGCCCCGGCCACCAGCAGCCGCCTCCTTTCATCGGTCAGCTCGGCCCGGAGCCACGGGGCCTCCGCTCGGGGTGGCGGCCCCGCCGCCCGATCACAGAGCTGGCAGGGCTGGCTGGGAAGCAGGCTTCCTGCCTCCCGCGGGTGCGGGCGCCGCCGGCTTTCATGTCCCTGGCAGAGCTGCGCTCTGGCTGCTGGCCGCTCGGGAGGCCGCCCGGGGGCCGGCCCTGTGCTCCAGAGTGACAGCCTGCGCGGGTGTGGGGGACAGCAGCCCAGCTGCCCTTGTTAGCTGCTGGAGCAGGGCAGTGCTGGCCAGGAGAGGCCAGGGGTGAGGACAAGGGTGGGTGGCCACGCTCACGTCACACCTGCTTCCTGGGTCCAAGCCCCTTTCAGGGCTGGTGCCGCCCCCACACCGTCTCGGGCCCCTGCCCACCACCCGCGTGGATTCTGAGGACCACAGCTTGTGGGGACCCCCCGCCCGAGCAGAGGGGCACGCTCCCTGCTGGTGGTCACGGTGGTCTGCTGTGTTGTCCGGTGACCACATTCAGGTTGGGATCCCAGAGGCGCCGGCACGTGGCAGGGGCTGAGGGGAGGGGAGGAGGCCGGGTCTGTGAGGAGCTGTCCTGAGCCCCATGCCTTCACCCAGGGTGCTGTGCGGGTCCCGGTGCCTAGTGGGTCTGCAGAGCCCGTTGGGCCACGCTGGCTCCCCCACACCCCGTTTCTGGCACCCCCGGGGCCCTTGTGCAGCCCCCCCACCCGCCTACCAGGCTCCCATCCCGCGTGTGACAAGGGGGGTTTCAGTGTTCACAGCCCCTGTCTGTGTCTCTGCGTCTCAGCTGAGGCCTCAGCAGTCCTCGGCCAGGCCCCTGAGGTTTTCTCTTCCTAATACTCTCCCCAACTCCCCGAGTCCGGGGTGGATCCTGGGGGCGTGCTCAGCTGGTGTCTGGGGTTGTCCCGCCAGAGGCCGAGGACGCGGCGCTGCGGGTGGTGGCCGCCGCCTCGGCTAGCGTAGGGCTTTGCAGCCATGATCCCCCTCGGGTGCAGAAGTGGGGGTCAGGTTATGACACTGGGGACTCAGGGGCCATCCGCCTGCACCACAAAGCAGCCTCCTGCCGGAAGGCCCTGGGGCGTGTCAGGGCCGTGTGCCTGTCCTAACCCCGTACCTGAGCAGGTGGGCGCAGGCCCTGAGCAGGAACCCTGTGCCACACCCCCACGCAGACGGGGTGGGGGGCTTGGGCGAGACTGCACCTCAGCAGTGCGTGGCACCCAGACAGAGGCCCACCTGGTGGGAGGGGCTTTGAGGGGTGAGACCCGAGCCGAGGCAGGGGCCCAGGCGGGGCTTTCGGGGGTCTTGACTGCTGGACTCAGAGGCGGCAGACACCAGACTCCCAGAGCAGCTGGGCTCCCACAGCGCCCCCACCCTGCCCGCACCCAGCCAGCGGCGGCCCCCTCGCTGCCCCCACGGCTCTGAGGCCTGCCCCGCAGACACCACAGGGCTGTCCCTCAGGCCACACGGCTGGGGGAGGCGAGTGTGGGGGTGGCAATGGCAGCAGGGCCAGCCGGGTAAGGGCTGTGGCCTTCCTGGCCATTCTCGCACAGACCTCTGCCCCTGCCATTCTGATCTGTGGGCTGGCCCGTGGTGGGGCACCCAGGCTTGGCTCCTCCCTGGGGGACGGTGGTGGGGGGGGTTGAAATGGCAGTGTGCGTGCTGTCACAGCTTCCTGCTCAGTGCTTGGGGCTGGCCCTGGAGGGCCCCCCGAGACCCCTGGCCTGGCGCACACGGGAGTTGCTGCCACAAGAGGCGCAGGGAGAGCTGGGTGGGGCAGTGGCCTCCGACTTGCCTCTGAGCACCCACCCCCTCCCCGTGCCCTCCCCGCAGGCAAACCTCTTCCCTGCAGCCCTCGTGCACTTCGGAGCAGAGCAGCCGACAGGTGCAGGGGGGCCCGCTCCCCATTCCCCGGGGCAGGGGGCTTCCTCTGGGTCTGGGAGGGAGGCCTGATGCCCGTGGTACACTGCTGCGGGCGTCGAGCTGGGGCCACCACTGCCCAGGCCACGCCCTTCCCAGCGCCGGGCAGGGGTGGGGGGGGTAGGTGGGTGGCCCCCCTACATCCCCTGGGCCTGTGCCCCCCGCAGGCCTCTATCTGGAGCCCAGGCTGCTGGAGCACACCATGTCCCCGTCTGCGGCCGACGTGCTGGTGGCCAGGTGAGCGTCCGCAGGGCACGGGCCTTCTTCTGCACTGCTCCCCCCTGCACCCCTCGGTCCCCGTCCCCAGGCGTGTGTCCACGGGGGGACAGGGCCACTGCTACACCACCCCCTCAAGGTCTCGGCCTTTCGCCCCCAGGTGCATGTCCAGAGCTGCCACGACCCCCACCCTGCTGCCAGCCCCCAACTTGGTGCCCCCTGAGCCTGAGCCGACGGAGGAGGGCCCAGTGGGGCCTCCCGAGCCCAGCCCGGGAGTGGCCCAGCCCGCGAGGAGGGATCTGGGCAAGGTGCCAAAGTGGCTGAAGCTGCCAGGTACTGGGGGGGTCCAGGCCGGGGGAGGCCGCTGGGCAGGAGTCCAGGGCCCCGGGTCACCCTGGCCTGTTTGCATTGCAGCCGGCAAGAGGTGAGAGCCACCAGCCCAAGGGGCCCCCTCTGGCCCTGGCAGTGCCCCCCGCAGTGGGAATAAAGACTCGAGCTGCTCCCGACTCCTGTGGTCTGTCCGCCCCGGCCTCCCGGCTGCGGGCCTCTGCTGCTCCCGGGCCGGGGTGTGGGCCCAGGGCCCCCTTGCTGCGGCCTCTGATGGGGGTGCAGGGGCCCCCTCTCGGCTCTACCTGGCATCATCACTGACCCTCTGTGCAGTGTGGGGCGAAGAGCCCTCAGCCCCCCAGCCCCCCAGGGATGGGGGAGGAAGGCGCCCCACCTGGGGCTAGGCAGGGCCTGGCCTGGGGTTTCCCGCCACGCTCACCATGAGGCACTTCAAAGTGACTGTGGGGCACGGGCTCTGGCACTTGTCGCCAGCCTCTCCCTTCAGGTCTAATTACTTCCACATGCTCCCAGCGCTTTGAAGCCCCGAGACGCCCTGCAGGGCGGGGGAGAGGAAGGTGGGGGGCAGTGGCAGGGAAGGGGTGCAGGAAGGGGCCAAACTGGGGGTGGCAGGCCTGCCCCTGACCCGTGCACGCTTGGGTGAGGGCCTTGCAAGGCCGCCCTGGGGCCCCACGGCAGGTGGGGCGGCTTATGGGACAGCTGTCGTCCCACCTGGACATAGGTTCCTAGCGGACCATGTGCTGGGCCGTCCTAACGCCACAGCCACTCGGCCCAGAGCCCTGCGGGTGTCTCCCGTCCTGGGCACTGCCGTGTTCAGCAGCTTTCAGAACTAACGTGAAGTGGGTGCTGCGCAGCTGGGGGGGTTGGGGGTGGCCCCGCGCAAATGGAGCTGGGCCCTTGGGGAGCCATGAGCACCCGAGGGCAGACAGGCTGCCCAGACCCAGCCTCTGGCTCCCAGCAGGTCCCACACAGCCACCCAGTCTCCAAAGCGGGCACGGCCGCAGGCCAGAGGCCGGGGCCTGGTGGCTGATCTCTGAGTCCTCCCTGCGGAGTTGCCCTGCCCCAGGGGCCGTGTGGCAGGAGCACCATCTCCAGGAGAGGGGCTGCACGTGCAAGGGCTCAGCTTGGCTTTTGTCCTGCCAAGGTGGGGGGTGGGGGCGGTGGCAGCCCTGAAGCAGCTTGACTTTGGGGGATTAATGGCAGCACTCAGTCTGGGACAGGCGGCGTGGATTACTGACGCTGCTTTGCGAGAACGAATTTATAGCTCAGGGAGCCATCTTCTGAGGGGAGTGTCACAAGGCTGGGGGGTGACAAGATGGCAGTTCTGCCCGCGTCTCCCTCGCCACCTGCTCGCCAGTGCCTCCACCACTGACGCCTGCGTGGGCCGGCTTCCCGCACGGCAGCCGCACGGCCCGGCCGGGCTGTGAGCAGGGCCGGATGTGAGGGAGCACGGTGTGTCTGCCAGGACCTGCCTGGCCCAGTCTGGGGCTGGGGGGAGTCTTGGGGTTCAGCAGCTTCTTCCCTGCGTGGAGCTGGAGGCCACAGAAGACTTGGGAACTTGGGGCTGGGCTGTGACTCGGACAGGCGGCCGCGGTGGCCGTGCAGTGCCCTAGAAGTCCAGCAGCTGTGGGGAGAGGAGTGCTCAGCCCCATGGTGCCAGCCTGCCCCTCGCCTCAGCCGGGCCATTCCCGGGGGTACAGGATGGGGCTGGACCCAGACCTGCCCCCCACGCCGCCCACCTACCAGCTGAGGCAGCACCTTCTCCAGCTGGTCCACGTCCACACGGGCCAGGTCCTCCGCCTGGGCCTGCCGGACGCTGCGGATGGCCGCTTCTGCCGTGACACGGGAGGGGCGTGCGAGGCGGGAAAGGCTAGGGGCCCCGAACCCCAATCCCCTGGGCCTCAGCCCCAGCTGCTCCCCCACCCCTGCTGGCCAGCAGCTCAGAAGACCGAGGCCGTGGCCCCTGAAACAGAGCCTTCCCGGGACATGGCGCAAAGGGCACTTGTGGGAAGCTGGGGACGATGTCTGCCTTGGGCTCCCCACTGGAAAATAAGGCGCAGAAGGGACACGAGCAGGCTGGCCCCATCCTGGTCCCTCGGCTCACCCACGACAAAGATCCTCAGCAACTCCGCCACGAGCAGCAGCGTGTCCCCGCTGACTGCAAGGTGGACAGCGACAGGTCACCGACGGCCTGCGCCCCCACCCCGTCCCCTGGCCAGGGCCTGCGGTCCCCGCACCCCCCCACACACACCTTTGGTCTTGTCCTTGAAGTGCAGGTGCAGCAGCTTGCTCGTCAGCTCCTGGGGACCAGTGGGCGACAGCGGCTCAGCACCCACCCCGCGGAGGCAGACCCCTCAGGCACTTAGTGCCGATGGGAGGGGGCGTTTGGGGGGAATTGTCATTTCTGGCCTGAAATGTCCTGGCAGACCCCCCCGTGGATGCCTCTGGGGCCAGAACCTCCACACGTGCTGGACAGGTGGGAGCAGCCAGGTGCCAGCCCCCACTTCCGGGACCCCCGTTTTCCTGGAATGCAGGGCAGTCTTGTGCCTCCGCTCCCATCCCTGGGCCCAGGCGCTCTCCCCTTGAGGGGCTGGGGGCAGCGGCTCCCATGCTGGGCCCTCTGGTCTGTGGGTGCCGCTGCCACCCCCCAGCGTGTGCCAGACCGTGCGCTGGGTGTGGGGCCAGCTCCGCTCACGGACCCCCCGGAGAGGTGGAGGAAGGCCTCTGAGCACAGGATGGGTGTGGGGGCCGGCGTGCTGGGTCAGTGCCCTGGGCGGTCAGGGGAGAGGACAGAGCCCAGGTGTATCCGCAGGCCTTCCTGGGGGACATGGACACGGGCGGAACTCCTCAGGGCGGAACCTGAGCCTCCAGAGGACGGGGCTACTCCGCAGAGAGGGGGACAGGGGCACAGATGGGTTCCGGGAAGCAAGGACTCAGCCTGGGACACGTGTGAGTGTGGGACATGCATCAGACACCCAGGCAGAGCAGCCAGGTGGGTGGCTGGAGCCGAGAAAAGGGCCTTGGCAATGAGGATTTGGGTGGTGGAAGCAGATGGACCACACAAGGCTGCCCAGGGCAGCGGCCAGCAGAGCGCCTGGCAAGGCAGAGGACAGCAGCGGACACCCAGAAGCTCAGAAGCAAAACAGGGTGTCCCTGCAGGGAAGGTGACCTGGGGACTGGCCAGGCCTCCAGCCTGAGGGGGCCGGGGGTGTGTGTCGCACTGCACGCCCAGTGAGTGCAGCTCAGCAAAGCCCTGAGCGGGGCAGACACTGCTGGGGCCGGGGTCAGAAGGATACGAGCCTCCCAGCGGTCACCGGGGGGAACCACAGTTGCCTGGCCCTGCCGGCACTGACTGCGTGAGCCTGGTGCCACCTGCTGGTGCTTGCTGCATGGGGCTGTCCTGGCAACTAAGGGGGAATAGCACCAGCTGGCAGTGGCGGTCCCCCAACAAACAAATATAGTGAACTCGGGGGGCTTCCGCCCCACTGTGTGCAGGGAGCGCAGCGACTCCGTCACTCTTGCCGGGGACAGCCCTGTTCATGGGCAATGACCACAGCCTCGGCTCTGGCCAGAGCCCTTGGCGTGGGGACTGCTGAGATGCCCAGGTGGGCATGATGAGAGCCAAACCCTGGGCTGCCCTCTGCAGGTGTTATAATGGGAGAGTTCTCATAAGCACCCTGCCGGGTCAGGTCACCCCAGCCTCTGTGACCTTCCCTTTCTGAGTCCGGGCACAGACACAGTCCCAAGTGATAAAGAAGAGGGAGCTGAGGCAGAAGATGAACCAGACAGAAGTCCCCTATGCCTCTGCAAGGCTGAAGGCCCCGCTGGGGACCGCGGACGAAGAGGTGTTTGCAGGGGCTGAGACCCCCCCCCTCCTCCTTTCCTTCCCAGCTCACAAAGGCCCAAGGCCCTCCTGGCACGCCCTCCCAAGGGCTCAGCGCCTCCAAGCTCAGGGCAGGGCAAGGACCCCGAACCCAAACTAGTCGCAGCCTCAGGGCGTGGGAGCCGGCGGTCCGCTTCAGCCCAGGGCGCAGCACCCGGCACGGAGCAAAGGGTCCCTTCCCGCACCCACGAGTGGCGCCGATGCTAGTGCCCCACCTCCTAGGATGACAAATGCCTCCTAGGATGACAAATGCCCCTAGGATGACAAATCCCGCGCACGTAACGGTGCCTGACTGCGCCAGGTGTGCTACTAAGAAAGCCTCGCGCACGACGGAACCCAAACAGGTGCTGCCCAGAAATGCAGCTGCGGGGCGGGGGGCGGCGGGCCCGGCTGTCTCGGAGCCCCCTCGCATTTCCGTCGTCCCGGCGCCCACCGCCGCCTGGTTTCGGCAGACCCTCTCCTTCCTGCCCCAAACCACTCGACCTCCGGCTGCGCGGCCGCGGGGCCCCACCCCTGGAGGGCGACGGGCGAACGGGGCGGGGTCGCTGCCCGACTCTGGGGACCGGCCTGTCCCGGATGGCACGCGCGCGCAGCGCGGTGGCGGGCTCGGAGCCTGCACGTGGGTCACTCATGGGGCTTGGCCGCTGCGCCCCCACCGCCCTCCGCTGCCCGCTCCCCGCGCCCCCCGCGTCTCACTTTCCGGAAGCCAGCGCCGGTTGCCTCCATGACTGCCCCTCACGGCGCGCGCCCTCTGGAGTCCCGCCCCCGAGCTCTCAGCCAATGAACTCTGAGCGCGCCCTCCCTGGCCCCGCCCCCTCCCCGCCAGCCAATCATGCCAGAGCGCGCCCTCCGCTGGCCCGCCCTCGCCTCCTCACTGGTCCCGGAGCGCACCGCCTAGGCTTCCCTGGCTGGCGGGCCACAGCGCGCGCAGACCCCTCGCCCTCATTGGTCCGCGGCGACCGCCCCTCCCCCGCAAGGCCTCCTGGGAGTTGTAGTTTCCGTCAGCTCTTCCCGGCGCGCCCCGCTCTTCCTGGATACTGAGGCACCGCGGCAGTAGCGTAGGCTGCGGGACCGCGGCGCGAGGGCTGGGGTCGGGGATACGCGCGACACCCGGACTGGCTCCGCCGCGGAGTCCCCGGCCCCTCGGGATCCTCGGCCCCGCGCCGGTCCCATGCTCGGGCGGTCCCCGGCCACCCCCGCGCCCACCCTCCTGGGGCCTCCCGCCTGTAGAACCAACTCTGTTTGTCCCTCGTTCCTCGGCTGCCGAGGTCGGACCTGCGGTCGCGTGCCCCACATTGAGCTGCGGGGTATCTCTGCCCCCAGCGTAGAAGCCCTGCCCTGTCGCCACCAGGGAAAGGAGCCGGATAGCAGGGCAAACAGTTCCCTTCCCGCGACTTGGGCTTCCCGGCCCGCGGGCCCGCTGGCGCACAGTGGGGCCTGGCTCTAGGAGCGTGCGGGGGCAGCCCTGCTGGCACGGGACATGGAGGAATTCCGGCGCTCCTACAGCCGGCTGTGCAAGGAGAGTGGGGCGGAGCCCCAGGAGACCGTCCTGCAGCGACTGCACGAGCTGCCCCCCGGCCGGCTGGACCTGGCCACACAGAGCCTGACAGTGGACACCTGCAGGGCCCTGGGCAAGCTGCTGCAGAACGAGGCGCTTCTGACGGAGCTTGTCCTGAGCGACTGCATGCTGAGCGAGGAAGGTGGGCACCAAGGACTGGCAGGGGGCAGGCCAGCCCTGCAACCTCAGTCGGGGTTGGGGTCAAGCCCTTTGAGGTGGCCTCCCCTTGCTCTGTCCGCCCTGCTGCTCCATTGCTACCCAGGTGCGGGTCCTCCAACCTCAGCGGACAGCTCCGCTTCACCTCTGGGGGAGGTTCGTCCTCCTGCCCTCTGCTCAAAGCAAGCGACAGGGTCTCTTCGGAAACCTAGGAGCAGAGGGCAGGTTCTCTTTGTAGTGGAGAAGCTTTAGCAGCCCAGCCTAGGGGAGATGCACTGTGCTGGTGGGAGGCATCCCAAGACGGGGCCCACAGGGTGAGCCCACGGCCAGCCGGGGCAGGTAGTGACTGCCCTACCCCCCACAGGGGCCACTCTGCTGCTCCAGGGGCTGTGTACCAACACTGTCCTGCGGTTTCTCGATCTGAAGGTGAGCACCTGCCCTTGGGCATGCCACCTGGGGGGGGAGGACATAGGTGTTCCGGCGACCAGGGGTCTGGGTGGCACCCGGAGACCGTGCCTGCAGGGGTGTGGCTATTTGTGAATCCCAGAGTGTCCCGTAAGCCCTCGGGAGGAGCCGCACCAGCAGGCCCGTGCCGTCAGGGGAAGCAGCGTGTGAATGGAGCCACACCTGCTGCCCAGAGCCGGTGCCCGGCCTTGTCCACGCCTGACCGGGGCCCTTTGGGGTGGGTTACTGGCCCGCCTCCTCCTGTCCCAGGGCAATAACCTTCAGGCTGCAGGGGCCGAGGCCCTGGCAAGACTCCTCCGACAGAACAAGTCCATTCAGAGGTAAGGGGGCACCGGGGCCTCCCCCTGCCCCGGCCCCGTTTCTCTGCACGGTTCAAGGCCGACCCTCAAGGACAGGATTCTGCGACCTGCAAGTTCAGGTCTTCAGGCCGATTGTCTGTGCTTCCTGGCCGGCTGGGGGTGCAAGTTGCTAGCGTGGCTTCGGCCTTCCTGCCGGAGACCCCCGGGCCTGCGACCCTCCTCGAGCCTCCCTGGGCCCCGTGGGAACAGGGTGTCCCTCGGGCCATGCACCTCACGTCCACCCTCCCCGCAGCCTCACCCTGGAGTGGAACAACCTGGGCGCGTGGGAGGACGCCTTTGCCACCTTCTGCAGGGCTCTGGCGGGCAACAGCACCCTGCGGCAGCTGGACCTGCGCAACAACCAGGTCAGCCACAAGGGCGCCGAGGAGCTGGCCCTGGTGCTGAAGAGCCATCCCAGCCTCCAGCAGCTGGGTGAGGCCTGGGCAGAGCCAGCGTCCTGCTGCGGCTTTGGCCCTCTCCCCGGAGCCGCGGGGTGGCAGTGGGTACGGGGAGGCGAGGCGCGCAGAGCCGGGCTGCTCTGCGGGTGATTCCCCAGCAGCACCTGCCGGGCCGGGCCGGCATCCCGGGCTGTACCTGTCTGCTGACGACGCGTTCCCTTCCAGACCTGCGCTGGAATAACATCGGCCTCCTGGGGGGCCGGGCCCTGGCGGACTGTCTCCCCAGCAACAGAACCCTGTGGAGGCTGGAGCTGGCTGGGAACAGCGTCCCCAGTGACATCCTCCGTGCCGTGGGTACGGGCACACTGTTCTGACCAGGGCGTGCATAAAGCGGATGGGCCCAGCCTCCAAGGAGGGGTGACTCGGGGCTTGGGACATGTGACTATATCCTGATGGCAGCCCGAATTGAAAATGGAGAGGAGAAAAATACAACTTTACAAGAAAAAAGCAAAAAGCGGAGAGGAGAGGGAGATGGCAGCGGGCTTGCAGAGCGTTCACTGCCCGTGGCCTCTGCTCGGCTCCTGGCACCTGCTCGTTTGGCTCTGAGGTCCCCTGAAGCGGGGGTGGGGTCACCCGGTCCACAGAGGAGGAAGCTGGGGCGGTATGGCTCGGGGCCCTGCGCCGAAGCCTGTGCTGCCGCCGCGGGGAGCACCTGCCCCATCACACCTGCATCTGTGGCCAAGCACTTGGCCAGCTGGTCCTAGCCAAAGCCTGCACAGCCCCGCCACCCCGTCCATGACCCCGGCTTCTCAGGCCCAGGCCCGGCAGAGCACTGCCATTCCCTGGGTCTCCTTGTCCTGGCAGCAGTGCCAGCCCCCCGAGGGCCCGAGCTTGGGCTGGAACTCTGTACGGGGTCACCACCTCCTCGGTCTGCCCGACCTGTGTCATTTCCGGCTTTTCGTTCTTCGCCTGCCTCCGAGTCACCCCACCTCCTGTAGTTGCTTCTGATGCCACAGCACCCTCTGGCTGGCACCTGGGTCTTTCGGAACAGAGAACTTAAACACAGCATTCGTCTTTTAAAAGTCACGCAGTGGCCTTTGGCCTTGGGGTGGAGTCCAAATGCCCCTCTGCGTGCATGTCCCCCACACCTGGCGCCTCCCAGGCTCTTGGCCCCATCGTTGTCCCCACCCCTGTCCCGCCGAAAGCTTCCACCAGTGCACTGGGGTCTGCCTGCTTTGAGGGCACGACCCTGCCTCCCCCAGTCCTGATCCTGAGACAGCTGCCCTCTGGGCACGGGGCTGGCCCAGCTGCCGGCGACTGCCGAGGCTGAGCAGCTCCTGGTCCGTAACAGCCGTTTCCAACAGAGCAAGCCATGGACCACAACCAGGACCGGGAGGCCACCCTGCGGGAGAACCAGGCCCGCACGCGCGTGCTCAGCAAGGAGGTGCGGCATCTCCGGGAGGAGAAGTCCAAGCAGGTGGGTGGCGGCCTGACCCGCCCGGCTGTGTGGGCGAGGGACCCCCTCGGCTCCCGTGCCGTGGCCACCTTCCTTTCCTCCCGCCCTGGACCCTCTCCAGGCTGTTGCCACCCAGGTGCGGTGCGGCCTCTTGGTCTGAGCGGTGTGGCGGGCAGGTGGGTGGGCTCCCCGAGGGGCCCCTAGCCCCCCCTGTGCAGGAACCACCCTCCCTTTGCTGTCCTGCGGCCTTGGCGGGCATCTGCTCGCCGAACGGGCAGGCTCCGGGCCCTGATGGCACTCTGGCCACCTCTGTCCCCAGTTTCTGGACTTGATGGAGACCATCGACAAGCAGCGGGAGGAGATGGCCAGGAGCAGCAGGTAAGCCAGGCCCCAGGGCCTCAGGACACGGAGCTGGGCCTCGGTCAGAATACCCCGGACTGGGGTCCTGGCTCCGGCTTCGGGGATGATCCGACCTGAGCCTTGTCGCTTGCCCCGGGCAAAGTCGTGGCACGTGGTGGGAAGAGGAGGAAGGGCAGCTGCCACCCGGGCCACGGGGGCTGGCAGCCCTCGGGTTGGGTCTCTCCAGCCCTGCTGTCTGCTGTCTGCCAACAGGACGGCGGCAGCGCGTGTGGGGCAGCTGCAGGAAGCCCTGAGCGAGAGGCACTCCGTCATCAGTGCTCTCAAGGCCAGGTGAGCGAGGGCAGGGCAGCCGTAGAGCACCTAGAGACGTGCCTCGGGGACAGCAGGGTGCTGCGGACAAGAATCCGTGCGAGTCCCACATACAGAGTCAAGGTGGGGAATGGCCGGGTAACCCTGGAAGCCTTCCTGGAAGAGGAGGGCGTGAGCTGGGGTGGGTAGCGGCCTGGCCAGAGTGAGAACAGGGGCATTCGCAAGGCTGAGGTGGGGCTGGGGGCGGGGCCGGCTCCTTTCCCGCTGCAGGCTGCAGATGGCCGAGGCCGCCCAGGCCCTGTCGGAGCAGAAAGCCCAGGACCTGGGGGAGCTCCTGGCCGCGGCGAAGCAGGAGCAGCAGGGCCTGGTGCAGAAGCTGGCCAAGGAGCACAGGCTGGAGCAGCAGGTGGGCAGGCTGGGCGGCGGGGCGGGCAGGCGGGGCCTGGCGGGCGGCAGGTGACCGCCAGTGCCCTCCCCATGCCGCCCCTAGGAAGCCGCGGAGCGGGAGTCTAAGCTGCTGAGAGACGTGTCTGCTGCCAACGAGAAGAACTTGCTTCTGCGGAACCAGGTGCGGGGGTGCAGGGGTGCAGGGCCAAGCCCCCCGGGGGGTCCACGGTCGGGGCGGGCGCGGGCTGGGCCCGAACGTCCCTCCCGCGACGCCCACTGCAGGTGGACGAGCTGGAGCGGAAGGTGAAGTCGCAGCAGGACCAGCTGTTCCTGACCAGGCAGGAGCTGACCAACACGTCGGCCGAGCTGAAGATGCGGGCCATCCAGGCCGAGGGTGGGCACACGCAGGCCTGCGGCTGCGGGGCCGCACACGGGAGCCCAGGGACGGGGGCGGACGGGGCGCCTCGGGAACGAGGGGCCCCCGGGGACTCCTCCGCGCTCTCCCCTGGGCTTCCAGAGCGCCTGGAGCTGGAGAGGCAGAGGTCCCGGCAGAGCCTGGAGGACGCAGAGCAGCTGCGCTTCAAAGAGGTGCCCCGTCACGGCGTCATCTGGCCCCCTCCCCCGCTGTCACGCACCTCGGTGTGGCCCGGTGTCCCCTCACCAGCCCGTGGGTGCCAGGTGGCAGTTCCCCCCTAGCCCCAGATCCCAGACCCAGCACCCGCACGGCACTGGGGCCGTGGCACAGCTGCCACACGCTTCGTGCCACCTGGGCTGTGGCCCCGGGACGCGCCCTCCATCCCGGTTCCCGCGAAGCCACTTGGGGCAGCCCCATGGAAGGAACGGGGTCCCCAAGGTTCGCCTGCCTCCCAGAGTCAGGATCCCGTGGGGGGTGAGGCAGGGGAGCTAGCCCGCCAGCCCCGCCCGCACCCGCACCTGGGCAGGTGGAGCACATGACCCGCCACCTGGAGGAGAGTGAGAGGGCCATGCAGGACCGAGTGCAGAGGCTGGAGGCTGTGCGGCTGTCCCTGGAGGAGGTGAGCCCGCGCGGCTGGGGGCCCCTCCCACGTTCAGCCCCCCACCCGTGTCCACACGAGGCCACAGGGACTTAGTAAGGCGGCGTGGGGGCCCCCGTGGCGTGGAAACCCCGCCCAGCGGCTGCCGTCTGCGGTGTAGGAGCTGAGCCGGGCGAAGGCGGCGGTGCTCAGCGAGCGCGGCCAGGCCGAGGGGGAGCTCATCAAGGCTAAGAACCACGCCCGCCTGGAGGAGGTGAGCCCACGGCCATGGCCATGTGCGGGCCCCGCCCCCTGCCCCCCTGTGCCCAGAGGGAGGGCGCCTGGGGGGCTGGCGGGGGCTGCCCGGGTGACACAGCCCTGGGGTTGTTCCCGGCTCTGTGGAGGGTAATAGGAGCAGGACATTGGTCCCCTCGGTACTGCATCTGCCCCCCCCCCGCCCACGAAGAGCCACTCACCCAGCCCCGAGGTGTGGGAAGGGGCCTGGCCGCCTGCACCAGAGAGGCTGGAGTGGGCCTGGGAGGTGGGGGAGGGGAGCCGGGCATGCTCCCCACTCACTGAGTTCCTTCAGATCAGTAAACACAGCGGCTGCAGCAAAGGTGAGGTTTCCAGGTTGCAAACAGAAGGTCCCCTTGGTTGGAGCGGGGCGTCACTCCTCACGTGCTGACAATCGCACCCCAGAAAGCGGCCGGCAGACCTCGGTCCCCCTGGTGCTCAGCAGCCCCTCCCCCCCACGCCCACAGCAGCAGCGCCTGGCCCACCTGGAGGAGAAGCTGCGGCTGCTGGCGCAGGCGCGGGACGAGGCGCAGGGCGCCTGCCTGCAGCAGAGGCAGACCGCGGCCGACGCCCAGGCGCGGGCCAGCCAGCTGGGCCTGCAGGTGGAGGGCCTGAGGCGGCGCCTGGAGGAGCTGCAGCAGGTAGCGGGGACGCCGAGGGCTCTCGGGCCGCCTCTGGCCCCGCGGCTGCCCTCTCACTGACCATGCCTGGCAGGAGCTGAGTAACAAGGACCAAGAAAAGGTGGCTGAGGTGACGAGGGTGCGGGTGGAGCTCCAGGAGCAGAATGGCCGGCTGCAGGCCGAGCTGACGGCCCAGGAGGCTTTGAAGGAGAAGGCGGCAGCCCTGGAGCGCCAGCTGAAGGGTGAGCCGAGCCCCAAGCCCCCCAGGCTGCCCCTGCAGGACCTGTTCTCGTGGGCTCATCGATGGGTGGCTGCGCTGAAGAGCTGAGCGTGGCCTGTCTCAGCTCGAGAGGCACTGGCACGGGAGGCTGGGTGTGTCTGCATCCAGGGGACCTCGTGCGAGCCCCGCCTGGCCTCTCTGGGGTCCTCTTCAGTGGCCGGTGCCCAGGGGTCCTTCCTCACTCAACTTCCTCCCCTGCAGTGATCGCAAGTGACCACCGGGAGGCGCTGCTGGACAGGGAGAGCGAGATCGCCTCTCTCCGGGAGAAGCTGCGGCTCAAGGAGGCGGAGGTGGCCAGGATCCGCGACGAGGAGGCCCAGAGGGCCAGCTTCCTGCAAAATGCTGTCCTCGCTTACGTGCAGGGGTCCCCCCTGAGGGCTTTGAGCCCTCAGAAGTGAGGGGGGGCAGGAAGGTGGCTCTCGGGACAGGCCATCGGGGTCTGGGGGTGCTTGGGCAGGGGTACAGCTGGTGACTCGGAAAGTTAGTGCCAAGATGGATTGTCCGTCAAGTGGGGCCGCTGCAGCTCGCCCCGTGGGGTGTTGGACGGCCACGAGGGCTGGAGTGGCCAGCCCTGAGAGAATGTGCCCCTGATGGGAGGAAACTCGGGGGAGCAGAGCCCAAGCTCTCCCAGCCCCGCTCCGCGGGTTCCACAGCCCGTTTTCACAGCGTAACCATGGAGGCAGCGGCCGGCTGCTTACTGACCGAAATACAGAACTTTTACACTTTGTCATACATTCTAGGCCCTGTGCCTTTATTTTGTATCGGCCTCTGCTCCCAGCCACGGCAGGCTCTCAGGAGACCCTCCAGAGTGTGACTGGGTGGCCCCTCCTAACTCTGCTGCCAGGTGGGGACAGTAGCTGTTGC